>JARVGW010226057.1:0-12118 GCA_031762495.1 Anablepsoides rubrolineatus | reverse complement strand
GCATAGGCACAAACAACAGTCAGGACCCGTCCCCCCACCCGTAGGCGGAGGGAGGCTACCCTCTCGTTCACCGGGGTAAACCCCAACGTACAGGCACAAAGACGGGGGGCAATAAGTATGCCCACTCCTGCTCAGTGCCTCTCAGCATGGGCAACTCCAGAGTGGAAGAGAGTTCAACCCCTCTGGAGGAGACTGGTTCCAGAGTGGGGCCCCGGTGACCCGCGTCCGGGCAAGGGAACACTGAATCCAACCATAGTATTCATCATAGGGGTCTTTTGGGCTGCGCTTTGTCTGATCCCTCACCTAGGACCAGTTTGCCTTGGGTGACCCTACCAGGGGCATGAAGCCCCCGACAACATAGCTCCAAAATATTTATTAATACTTTATTACAGTATTTATTTCATTTTGAATAAAATTGCTCTCTATAAAGAATAATTATGAGGTATTTATTTACTTACCAAATTCTTTAGCAGCAGTGAGCAAAGCCTCTGATGTTGTTGGTTCCTCCTTATATCTCACATGTTCTCCATTGTTTTCTTTTACAATCTGACCAAGGTGAGTTATCAGCTCTGAACGATCAATGTCCTCTTTATTTAAGTATCTGTTTCTACACTTCATGATCAAATTTTTTACTGGAGGATTATTCATGTATTTTTTTATTAAATTGGAACTTCCAAGTCTGGGAGGTAAAATCAGTATCAATGAATGATCATATGATTGTTCATTGATGTTTTCAAGGACTCTGTAGATCCTGTTTTTCACTTCTTCAGTGAAGTCTTCAAGCTGTAGAAGTAACAGGAACACATGAGGTCCAGGATCAGAGACAGTCCTACAGTTTTTAATAATCTCAGTTTGTTTGTCAGCTGTGGCAAACAGGAGATTTGGAGTGTTGATGACACTTAGTGTTTTATCCTCCATTGGTTCACTGATCTTTACACAGGAGTTAAAGATTTGCTTTTTGAAAGCATCAACTCCCAGTAGAAAATTTCCCACTGAATTCCTCTCAGACCAGCTGCTTCCCAGCAGAACCACCCTCAGCTCAGACACTGAAAGAAACATACAAATAAATTACTTATTATTATAAACTTAGGCTACAATTTAACCAAATAAAAAAGGGTCAAATAAGCACCAGGGGCCTCATTTATAAAAGATTGTGTGGAAAACATACAAAACGTGAACGTTCAGACAAAAGGTGAAAATGGCGTACACCAAAAAACAACAACTCAGATTTCTAAAACCCTGTGCAAGCACACTTTCAAGCAATTTTCCTTTATAAATCACAGCTGCACCTCAGAGTTTGCACACAAGATCCCGCCTCAGGTTCTGCCCTCTATACGCCCACACTCAACCATAAACAGTCAATGCAAATTATCTCATGAATGTTAAGGTGTATTGAAATGAATCAGCTGATCTAAAGCAATTCATCGGTTCAGACAGGTGCTCCGTTGTGCGTCTGGAGGAGGACAGGTGCTGACAGCTGCTCACGTGAACAGATTGTCTGTAATTGACACAGTTTTTCCTTCATTTTGCAGGTTTACAGACGTATAGAGCAATCTGATGGATAGAGCAATCTTTTCAAAAACTCAACTCCAAATTATTTTTTCAAGTCTGATTCTGAAGGTAAATTAAATATCTGACAGTGATCATTACACAGTGTGGCTATAATTCCTCACTTCACCATTGTTGTTGCAGCTTCCCGTCTTCAAAATGAGCGTGTGCATGGGTCAGAACTGGCTGAGGGACCGCACGTTTTCACATCAAGTTTGAGTTTTATAAATCACAACCTTCGCGTGAAAAGTGGCGTACGCAGGTTTTATAAATCCAACCCCTGGACTGTTTAAACTCAGTTCAGTTGAACTTACTTAGAGGTGGTAAAAATTCAACACTGTTGCTTCGCTTCAGAAGCCGCACATCTGTAAAAACACAAAGATAAAAATTATGTGTTGACAGTAAACTGTTGTAAAATGTTTGTATAATTATGCTAAAATGAATGAATCATTACTATTTTGTAAGAAACCTTTGTTATCGAATTTTAGACTCAACAAAATATTGAATAAATTTGAAACTACAAGCAACACCTCTGCCAGTCATGGAGTAACCTGTATCCAGTGTGGTTAACACTCAAAGATCTGAGTTTTTTCTGTACACATAACAGACGCTGCTAACTCGGGTTTCATCAGCTGTTCTGCATTGATCAAAACAAAACTTTAGGAGCAGAGCCACAATGGATAAATGTAAACTCCAGCTAAAGTGGCTGGAAAACAAAGAAATGGTGGTCTGGATACAGTCTGACGACAGTCAGGGAGGTGGAGGATTTTTGGTGGTTTGGGGAGAAGAGCCGAACCGGTCTATGTGTGTAACGTAAGCTAGCTGTGCTAACAGCTGTTTACTGTTACAGCTGCTGCAGGGTAGCTACTTTAGTTTAGAATACATCATGTTTATAGCTTGAAATATTTATCAGGGACTCTAATCTTTGAAAAAAAACTATTAACACAGAAAGATATAAATTTTTCTGACCAAAATTACAGCCAAGGTGTGTCTATGTTTGTTTGAAATGTTTCCTCCTCCTAAAATGAAAGCTTCCTTCCTAAGATTATTTTCAGATTCTCATGTTGTTTGAACAGTTTGTGTTGAGTTTAGAAAATGAGCAAATCACAAGATGAATCCACAAACTATGGAGCTCTGTAAAGACTGTATTATTGTTCTACTGTTTTATTTGCACATATTTTGTTACTCTAAAATGTTATGTATACCATTTCTGTTTAAATAGCAAGAAAATAAAAATCTAAAAATGATCCACAGGGACTCTAATGAATTATTTGTGTGATTATTAGGAAATTGAAATCAAATCATTCAAAGAAATATTAAATCAAATTGAAATTGAATCAAAACAAAATGGAAATATGAGGTTTTTAACAATACCCAGCATGAATTCATCTGTATGGATTGTTTGGAAGGACTTTAGAAATATAATGAGAGGAAGAGTTAAAGTTGGAGAGACTTATGTTAGAAGGAAACCAGGTTTTTAGGGAGGATTTTCATGGAGCTAACTGTTAGTTTAAGCTGCAGCCATACTTCCTTAATACAGCATGTTTTAGTTGGACTCGTGATTACTATTACAATTGAATTGAAACAGATTTTTGATTTCCTTAATTTTTAATTTTCTTGATGACGTGAGGCTCTGCCTCCCCTGTCATCAAAAAAATTAAATAAATAAATATTAAACACATTAAATTGTCATATTTATATAATGCTTTGTACTATAAACTCATTTTCAATTAACTCAAACGGACGGACTTTTTAACATTTTTCTTATACTAAATCACTGAATTTCCTCATTTTCTGTTTAAATACAGGGCGAGATGGACTAAGAGGAAAAATCAAGCTCTACTTCCAGATTGCACAATCATTTCAGTGTTACCAGAGGGGAAATATTGAATTATAATATCAGCAGCTCAAAATTATCGTATTTTGAAGCAAATTATCGTACACATCCTATTTTGATTCTGGAGAGTCTCAGAATTACAAATATGTCATGCCACAGCCAAACCTCAGCAGCAGCAGAGCCTCTCATCAGTCTGGACAAGGACCGGGCATCCCCCGAACGAACCCAGGTCCAGACACCAGCCCCAACCCCATCCAGAGAGGTGGTTAAGTCATCAGTTAAAGTGAAGAAACACATCAACATCTCAGAGTTGAAGTTGTTCTGTATGGAGAAATGGGCTAATATTCCTCCCAACATGTGTGCAAGACTGATCAACAGTTACCAGTAACATTTAGTTACAGTTTTTGCTGCAAAGGAGGGTCACACCAAATACCAAAAACAATTTAATAAATAAACAAATGTTGTGTAATAATTTAGGGACATTTGCTTCACAGGGTTTCTTTTTCTTTTAGGACATGTGAAAATCTAATATTTTAGGTCACATTTATGCAGTAAAATTCTTAAAGGTTCACTGTACAGTATAGATGCAGGTGGATCACAACTTACACTCCTCTGTTGTACATTTGTTATGGCACAACACAATACAATTATATTTCTTGGTTTCCTTGTGTTACAATGTTGTTCTGCTACTCCCACCTGTTCATCTTGTTTTACCTGAGAGGTTTGTGTAATTCAAATTCCATAAGTCTAAGTTGTTTTGGCTACCAGCTCTAGCTTCCTCCTGTGTGTCAGTTTGACATCAAGTTGGCTTTTTCTTTTCTTTGAATTAATAAATACATTTATGTCTGATTCACACATTTGGGTCCAAACCTCTACTCATCATGACAAAATGAAAAAAACAGTAACATCAAACATAATTTTGAACTTTAAATTCCCAAACATTGACCTTTGTTTTGCTTGTAAACAGTTTATAGCTCACCAGATGCTGCAGCTGCCATTTTGTCTCTTGGTCATCTGTTGAGATCTAAAAGAAACCAAATACTAGTTTAAAAAAACAGGGTAAGGATGTTTCATAAACCTGAACAGCTCAACCACAGTGAGAACTGAGGAATCTATGTATCTTACTTAATAAAAACAAGAAAAAACATGTTTGTTTCTTACTTTTAAAGCCAGAAGAAATTATTTTTATGAACCTTTGTTTCTTATTAAAGTTTTCTGATTCCTTCTCCTGGTTTCCTCACTTTCTGCAAATCATCAAATTTAACAACTAAAATGTTATCAGATGAATTAACAGAGAACCTACAGTTAAATCTGGACTTTACACCAAAGTTAAAACAATTAAAATATTAAATAATCTGAACCGACTCACTGAACTTTAATCAGTTTACCATCAAAAATGTCAAAAATGCTACTGAAGTAACCGGCTGGCTGTTTTTATCCTGATAGTAAAATCTACAAATAGAACATGTAGGATATTTTAATTATTACGTACTCACCGTGTTCAAATGGGTTTTCTACTGAAGTGAAAGAAAGTATCTCCCTCCATCACTTTAAGCTATGAAATACTGCACAACATTCTGTAGAACCTGAGGTTTGGTTCTGAGGTGAAGTTAGTTTCAGTTTGTATCCAGATTCAGAGAAGTCTTCATCCTGTTTGACCAGTTTTCTGGCAGTCGGATCAGCTTACATTTGATCACCTGGAATTTATGGGTTTCCTTAGATACGTCAACTAATTATTGAATTAATTATACATAAAAATAAAAAATAAACCATCTTCTTAACCTTTGACCAAAACCTAACTCCGAATTGTTTGACTAGACTGGACAAAGAAGTCAGACCATAATTAAAGCTTACCTTCAACTGTATCACATTTAATACAACTACTGTTTTATGTTATTTAGAAAATCAAATAAATTGTTATTTTGTCCTCTCTATTCAGTTTAATGTTATTTCTGCATGACTTTAAATGTTTAGTTTTCATATAAACAAACATTAAAATATAAAATATGCATTAAAATCAGTTTTAAATGAGTTTGTCTTGTTTTGTCTAGAAAAATTATTCAGCTTTAGTTAAACCGTTAAACTTTAACTTCACCAATGCTACATCAATTGTTTTAAAAACTAATTGTTCAGTTAAACAGAACTGTTAAAAAGTCACGGTCAGGTACATTTTTATTTCAAGAAGCATTAAACAGTTTTAAATTTGAATGTGCAGATAATACAAATCATTATAGAGTATTACGTCCTGTGATGTTTCTACTTCTTACTAAAACTCTGAAACATCTATAATATATAGTTTTTATTGTTAACTCAGCATGTTCTGCAAAAATACATTATAGTTTTGGACAGTTTATGCTAAAACAACAAGAACCACACATAAAATCAATTAATCAAACTGAGTTCTGTAATCATGAGTTCTTGAAAATATGGAAATAAAACCCAATAAATGATGCAGGATATTAAATAAAAAAACTCCCTGCTGCTGAAGTAATATCAACTGGAAACAGAATCAATAATAAACAATAAAATCAACCCAACACTGAATAAAACATAATATTCTGAATAATTATTATTACTAGTAATGATGATTATAAAAACAAAATAAAGTATTAACAAATCATATAATGTTCTTTAGTAAAATAATGATTATGAGTTTAAGCTAAATATGTTTTTTTGACAGAAGGTTGATTTAGGGCAGGGGTCACCAACCATTAAGACTAAGAGCTTCTTCAAGGGTATCAAGTAACACGAAGGGCTACATGTTTGATACAGACATAAATTTGCACAGCCCACCTTTAATTATGATATTATTAATAATAAATTTATACATGTGAATATTTGACTCCCTGATTACATCTTAATGTTAACGACTCTTCATGATAATCATAATTTACTGTGATATGATGATGAATTATAATTATTATTAAGTGATTTAAACTTTGGGGGATCTGATTCCAGAGTTGCCAGTTTAAAACTCTTTTGGAGCTCTTCAGTGTGACTGGAGTTTGGATATTTGTGTTTGTGTCCATGTGATGGTCTGGAGACCTGAGAAAGGCTCCAGCCCCCACCTGGACCCCGATTAAAACAAAGACATAATGGATGGATGATTTTTATAGCAGAATACAGACATTTAAACATATAACATTTTTTTTATTTAATCTTAATTATTAACATTTATAATTTTGTGTATTTTGTAAATATAAAAAATAAAATAATAAAATAAAAATATTTGACAGCTTTGTAGGAATGAACACATTTTTGACATTGATTTGAAATACACCTGTTTAAAAAAACAAACAAAAAAAACAACGTGCCTGTCTTTAAGAAAATGTTAACTTCTTTTACCATTTTTTAAAAGAAACATTTACCAGTAAAACAATTAACTCGTGCCCTTTGTGCTAATCATTCCTACTTACTCTTTCTAGATAGAAATGATCAAATAACAAATTATAGCTATTTTTAGAATGTGTCCTGTTGGCGACTCAGATAATACCAGCAGGCACCACGTTGGTGACCCCTGATTTAGGCTCACACAAGAATTTAAATGACTTACAAAAAATGTACAATTTTTGAGTTTAGATGAGAATGAAGATGGTGTTTTGAGAGGTGTGTTAGATCAGCTGATGAAGACTTTGAGTTTGTTGAAACTTTCATTTTCCTTTAACTGTATTTAACTCTGAAGCAAAACTTGTTTTTCTTCACTCTTGTTACAAAAACATGAAGGTGAAAATGAAAGGATACATCAGGGAAATGGTAAAATCCATGAACTGAACACAATCTGAAAACCCTGTGACTTGTCAAATATCAGTTTACAGTCTGTTATCAACACATTAAGAGATTCTGAGAACAAACAGAAAGTGAGACCTGATGCATCTCAATAATCCAGGTAGAAAAAGGTTGAGTCTGGTCCTCTAGACGGGTTTTTCTTTGTTGAAATGTTTCGTCTTTTATCTCAGGTCGTATTCACACCTGATAGTTTGGTAGACTTGGTTTGATTGGGGACCAGAGTTGCAAGATTTGCAGCAAGTGATTTGTCTTCCTTTAAGGAATGCTTGGTGTTTCTATGAAGTTGATGTTCTTTATATCCTACAAAAGTTTTGATTTATCTGTTTAATCTTTTTTCCCTATGTCCTAATCGTTTGGAGAAAACCACCAACTTTACATATGTAGCAGGAACAGTATGTGTCTTTTACTTTCTGGAGTTCTCTTTGATGTTTTTTTGTCAGATCCTTTATGTCTTTGTTATATTTCTCTTTGAACTCATTAAAATCTTCAGCTTGTTTTCTGGCCTCCTCTACATGTTTCTTCATCATGGCTTTCATTTCTCTTTTGTATTTTTTCTCTAATTTTTTAATTTTCTTCTGTCTCTCTGCTTCAAATGTCTCTTGAACATGTATCATTTTTATTTGCTCCTGTTTACGCCTCTCTCTCTCTTCTTGTCGTTTTTCCCACCACTTCTTTCTTTCCTTCTCCCAGTTTTTTTGTTTCTCATCCATCTCTCTTCTTGTTTGTTCCAGTTTTCTGTCAATCATTTTCTTTTCTTTTGAATCTGATTTGATTTTTTCCTCCAGAGCTTCCCTTTCTCTCTTCCACTCTTGTCTTCGTTCTTCTTCTTCTTTTTTTCTTCTATTTTCTTCTTCTTCTCTTTCTTCTTGTTCTTTCTTTCTCTGCTGTTGCTCATTTTTTATTTTTTCCTTCATTTTTTTAAGTTGTTCAGTGCTCATTTCATTCTCTTCTTCCATTGCTGCCCTTTGTTCGTCCATTCTTCTTTTCAGTTCTATCGTTTTTTCTTCATGTTTTCTTTCCAGCTCCTCTTTCTGTTTTTTCAGTTCTTCTTCTTTTTCCTTTAAGATTCTTTTCATTTCTTTCTGAATCGCAGCTTCAGCCTCCTGCAGCATCTCGTTGGTGTAGCAGCTGCCTCCATTTTCTTTCACCATGGTGTCAATTTTTCTGATCAGATCACTGACTTGTGATCGATTCTCTTCATTCTTGTTATTAAACACATGATATCTCTGTTCACAGTCAGAAATCAGCTTCTTAAAGGAATCATCACAATCATCTTTAATATAATCTTCAATGGACTGATCATCCAGATCATCTCCTCTTGTGAAAAGAATGATGGTGAAGTTTTCAGCATTCTTTCCAAAAACTTGCTTCAGTTGTTTCAGTGTCTCTTTATCTTCTGGTGTGAATCTGCCGATCTGTAAAACCAGCAGGAAGACATGTGGTCCTGGAGCCAGCAGACTGATACATCTCACCATCTCCTCATGGACCTGATCAGGAGTCAGACTGGTATCAAACAGACCAGGAGTGTCGACAACAACAACAGGACGACCTTCAACCTCAGTCTGAGCTTTCTGACAGCTTTTAGTCACTGAATTTTGAGCTGCTTTGGAATCAAACTCTTTTCTTCCCAGAATAGTGTTTCCTGATGAACTCTTTCCACTCCCTGTTTTCCCGATCAGAACAATCCTGAGAGGCTCTGGACTCTGCTTCTTGTCAGATGAATTGTTTTTGGAATGGAACGGGATTAGAGAAGTGACTCTTCCTATTGTGCTTCTACCTGTAAAAACATGACAAAACATGTTAGTGAATTATATAATTAAATGCAATTTAAACTTTTGAGAAAAACTTGTATTTATTCTCTTACCAAATTCTTTAGCAGCAGTGAAAAGAGCTCCTGAGGTTGTTGGTTCCTCCTCATATCTCACATGTTCTCCATTATTTTCTTTTACAATCTGACTGAGACGAGTTATCAGCTCAGAACGATCAATGTTTTCTTTATTTAAGTATCTGTATCTATGATCTATGATCAGCTCCTCTATCAAAGGATTATTCATGTAGTTTTCTGTTAAAACTGAACCTTCCTCTCTGGGAGGTAAAATCAGTATCAATGAATGATCAAATGATCGATCATTAATGTTTTCAAGGACTCTGTAGATCCTGTTTTTCTCTTCTTCAGTGAAGTCTTCAGGCTGTAGAACCAACAGGAACACATGAGGTCCAGGATCAGAGACCCTCATACAATCTTTAATAAACTCAGTCTGTTGGTCAGCTGTGGGAAACTGGAGATCTGGAGTGTTGATGATGCTTAGTTTTTTATTCTCCAGTGATACACTGAGCTTAATACAGAAGGTACACTCATCCTTAAAAGCATCATATCCTGCTATTAAACTTCCTACTGAATTCCTCTCATACCAGCTGCTTCCCAGCAGAACCACCCTCAGCTCAGACACTGAAAGAAACATACAAATTAATGACCTATTAGGATATAATTTAACCTAAATAAGGTAAAATCAACACCAAAGCTGTTTGATCTCAGTTCAGTTAAACTCACATTTAGCTGGTAGTAATTCATAACGGCTGCTTTGCTTCAGAGGCCTCACATCTGTAAAACCACAGATAAATATTATTTGTTGACAGTTAATTGTTTTATGTCTGTAACATTATGTTAAAATGCACAATTATGTTTTATTTGCAATAATGTCATTATAATATGTGTTTCAAAATAGTAATAATCTAATCATAAAAAATAAATAAATTATTCCAGATGGTGAAGATGACAGGTTTACAGTCATGTAGCAAAATCTTATCAGGGTATAAATCAAACAGACTTCCTCCTTCTGAGTTTGCCTGCACCAATAAAAGCAGGTTTGTAATAAACTCTGCCTATTCTGAGATAAAGAAATGCAAAAACATTAAAAAACTTTTACAAAGCAAGAATAAAGTATTTTTCTGTACCTTCATCTACTATTGGCATTTCCTGACTCCTCTTCCTGGTGTTGGCCCGCTCCTGCAAATGTTAAAACACCAGATTTGACAAATAAACTTTATCAAACTAACATTAAATAAAAATAAAAGTTTGCAGAGAACCTACATATTTAAATCAGGACATTACATAAAAATGAAAACAAGTCTAATTTTACAACTCTACAGATTTCTGGTGGAACAAACCTAAAAACTACAAACATGACTCAACAGTTTGCAGAAAGCCTTTAAAATGTTTTAAAGATTTATCAAATATTAAAGTTGAAATATTATCTCTACTCACCATATTTAAATGCGTCTTTATTTCACAGAGAGGAAAGTGAAAGTAATCTTGCAGTGTGTCATATAAGTATCAGTCCCTCAAAATGGTGCAGGGTTTGAGTTGAACAAGGCAAAATCTGTCTCACCTGGAGGCAGCAAAGACCCGCCCACTCAGTAAACAACCAATCACTGTTAAGCATGCAAAGGACCTGAGTCGTCACTTGATTGTTCAGTATCACATTTCTCACTCTCTCACTAAAGCCCTGTTTCCTTTGCCAAGTCTGACTTTAATCAGTTTATGTCTGTTGGTTTCTATTCAAGTGTAGGTGTGTCTCCATGGCAGTGTGTCCCTCACTCTGTGTTCTTTAATTTACAATCATGGGCATACATATTAACCCCTTAACCTGCAGGCCTAAAATACAATAAAACGCCTTAAAATGTACAAATTAAATGAAGTACTAGTTTTGAAAACTTTAGATTAAATTCACAAGCTTGGTCTCTTTTTCAAGCTAAACATCTGAATTTTTAACTTCAGCAGTCATGATGGTTTACAGAAAAAGGAAACTTAAAACAGAACACAGACGTTCTGGTGCTTGTTAACTGCAGTTTCAAAAGGATTATTTATTTATTGATTAAAAGTCTGTGAAATAAAATGAATTCATTAACAAGCAACTTTCTTCAAGTGACGAAAAATAACGAAAAATATTATTTAGTTCAGCAAAGTTCCATAATTCATAAAGCTAAGAATATAAACAAGTCACAGTCCAAAATGTTAAAACCCTAAAAATGCATATTAGTTACAACATAAACATGTTTTTATAACATTTTTTCACTTTAAAAATAGTAGTAAATTACTTTATCAATTTAAAATTATTTAAAACTCACTAGAAATAATAATACATTAATAATGAAACAAACTACATTTACATGCACGATGTCATATTCTAATATCTCCAGAAAATTGTTCTGTAGATACTTTACAAATATAGAAATGATCCACAGAGACTGTTTTGAGTAGAGTTAATGAACATGCATATGGGCTGTTGGACTCAGTATAGGTCAGATAGGACAACATCTGTGCCAAATGTCATCAAGATCTGATCATGTTTATGAATGTACAGGCTTGAAATACCTTTCAATTTTCAGTCATGTGGTCTGATTCTTTTGCCTACTGCTAGATGGCAGTTACATATAAACACATAATGATGTCGTGAAATGATAGCTCTTCATCAGAGCTAAACAACAACAAAACTCTGAAGTTTATATATTGAATAGTTTTTCATCTACAATCATTTTTGCATGTCCAGACACCAGGACACCAGTTTTTCCCATAGTGCCCCCCACTTGAAATATGGGGTCTATCGCAAAACTGTTTGGTAGCACAGTGTAGGTCGGACACCTCTATATTCTTATCAAATTTCATGCAGTTAGGTGCAGCCATTTCTGTGCTATGATTGAATAAAAATCAGTACAAAAACAATGTGACCCTGATTCGTATAGAGGGGGACATTATATCAGTCCTGTTTGGAACCAGTGGTTTGGCACATTTTAATTCAACTAGGATGCACACTAAGTATTTAATACAAAAAGGCTTGCTCTAAACCAGGGGTGCCCAAACATTGTCATCGAGAGGGCCAAAATTAAAAATGATTTTCCCTGAAAGGGCCAAAATATAAATCATTATGAGGGCCGTGGGCCAAATGC
>JARVGW010226037.1:0-12125 GCA_031762495.1 Anablepsoides rubrolineatus | reverse complement strand
CAAGAGGAAACAGGTGAGCGAAGGCAGGGCTGAGGGCAGAGAAAACACAGGGGAACAGAAAAACACTAGAAAAATCAAGAACACAGAGACACGGATCTTGACACTGTGACTTAAATAAGTTAATAACTAGTGCAAATGTTAGGGGTGTGTGTATTGATAGCAAGAATATTTATAACTTCTCACTTGAAATGGAACTATTACTTAAAATTATTTGCACATTTAAAAATAATCAGTAAATAATTTACACTTAATACTCTAAAATTCAGGTAGACTTTAGAAGTCCACAGATGCATTTGAGACACACACCGAGATATGTACTGTACATGAATAGTTAGGATATTCACCAGTATATTTACTGTTTTATGTATTAAAGTACTAAAAAATGACTATTTCAACAGGGTGGACTCATAAACTTTGAGAAGAAGAGAAGGGTAAGCAGAGTTTCTCCTTTCTTTAATACAATCTTCCTTATTTACATGTTTTCAAACAAACAAAAACAAAGTCCAAGGGTGTAGGTGTGAGGTGTAGGTGTGAGGTGTAGGTGTGAGGTGTAGGTGTGGCAGATTTTCATTCCTACATCCTGTTTGGGTGTGAAAAGGCAGTGGGTTTTGTCAGAGTAAACTGAAAGTAAGATGCATACTTTAGCACTTATTAGAAGCTCAAATCTCCTGACACGTTTTAATCATTTACAGACTAATGCGAACAGAACCCTGAAACAGAAGTCACTCTCTTGTATCACTTTGTTGATTCAGCGAGTTTATGTAACCACTAAACAGCTGACCTGCCGGAACATCTTCCAGTGTGTTGTTGCATTAGTTTTCTTATTTATCCATCAACGTTTCCTTTTTTCCCCTCCTTCCTACAGGAATTTGATATCCTTTCACAGATTCAGGGGATGCAGGCGTCCTGTTTCCAGTATAATCTCCCTCATCACCCTAAAATCACTGCTGGTATACATGAACATAAGCCGCTTACTGATCAGGAGAGGTCAGTCAAAACAACCAAAAAACTGTTTTATCCTTTAACACACTCACATGTAAAGAACGTGCTGTTGAGACATAATCAAACACTGACTGTTGTATAAACTGAAAGCTGCATTATCATGATTGTGTCTTAGAATATACTGCTTTCTTGATTTTTAGCTTAAGGAAGAAATCTGGTTTTAGTTTTTTTGGACATTTTGCACTCTGAAATCGAGAATTAAAGTACTTGTATGTTTCATTATAGTTATGAACTTTCAAGACGTCTTGAGCCTCCAGTCGACACGTGTTCTCCACCGTCCTGCAACAAACGCTCCCTCACCAAGAAGCTCTCCTTGTAAGTATCAGGCTGCTCTGCTCAGAAACACAAAGACACACTTAAAACAAGCAAATCATCTAAAAAGGTTTTTTGTCACCTGTCTTCCACACATTTTATTAAAATTTAAAGGAAGTAATTTTAGGACAACCTTAAAACTCCTAAACTGTCTTTGACTCAGACAACTTCACACATATTGACTTAAAATTTGGCAAGCTAGTAGCTGAGAGTCACCCTAAACTCATATTCTGATCATCACAGATTGCCCAATGTTTTTAAATGTTTTCATTAACTAATTGGAGTCCCTGGAAATATTATAATGAAACCTTTAGGAAATATAAAATGGATATACAGCTGATTAATGTTTAGAGACAGTTTTATTCAATATGACCTTCACAGTTAGCAAACTTTTAAAAACACAAAATAAATAAAATTCATTCTATTTTACAGATAATAAGCTAAACTTTGGTGTGACTGTCGCTTAGACTCATTTACAACATAAACACTAAGAGCAACTCTTTGCGAAATATCCTTGCTGCAATCACTAAATGGGAGGGTCTTGGGTGTAGGTGTAGTTTAGGAAAAAGACAAAAAAAAATGGGCGTGGGCGGAGTTGGGGAAAACCGTGATTGGTCAAACTGACTTGTGGGGGAAGTTGACAGACGTTACTGTCAGCCATGATTCACTTACAGAAAGTATTGACTGGCGTAACGCTGCTAGTGTACAATGGTAATTAGTAAAATATTCAATTTGATCTTCAAAAACCCCCCAGTCTATTCAACTCAGGGTGTCATCACAGCTAATCAACAGTAGCCAACACAAAATATGCTTTAGTCAGTTTTGCCAAAAGTTATTTCCAACACAACATTTTAGCACGACATCTTACAGTATTTAATGGGATTGGTCATAATGTTATTTTCAAGATTTGATTAAAAAGAAGAAAGAAAGAAGAAGCAAGAAAGGTGGTGAGCATATTGGCAGAAATTCTTTCAGAGAATGCAAAATCCTAAATACAGAAGCTGAGAATGGACGTTTAGAATTTTTTCCCCATGGTTTTCTCGTGATAACGACATAATGATGAGCGTTTTCTTGAGATGGCGAGATATGGTTTTCCTCTTGTGCATCATTCAGTAACCATGGTGATGGCCTGGTCCCCTCAGCTGGTCACCAATGAAGTTTATTATACCATACACAGGCTGAAACTGCAGTTTGTTTGTCTTGTACATTTCAGGATATGACTGGCCCGACTGCAGCTCAACAGGTGTTCACACTTAAGTGATCCTGCTGATGATAAACTTCATCAGTGATGAAAAAAACCATAGAGAAGAAAGTTATTATGAGAAAACTGTGGGGGGAAATTATATGTGGAAAAGGTCCACTCTTGGCTTCCATACCACATTAATGTTATATTATTCATTTTATTGTATTGGTTTATTCCAGCATTGCTCTTAAAGTAAGTTCTCTGTCTTCAGTTTGTTGCCACAAATCGATGGTTCTAGGAAACTCCCAGCTGACCAAATCAGTGTTTCGTCTTCTGGATCCAGCAGTTCTGAGATGGAGGATCTGTCTTCTCCAAATCTGTCCCGTTCCATCCGACCTCAGGTAACCAGCTGTGTGTGCGTACTGGTATCAGCCTCCATTGTCTAATGTCTCTGACTTCTATCAATTCTTTGGTTTGTCACTTGTGCCAACAGTGACTGTCTTTGTTGCACTGCGCTTTCATCAAGTTACATTCTGTGTAGAAAGCTTTCTTTGTTTCTGTTTCACAAACAGTCATCTATTTTCAAGCAGCCAAGACAAAAAAAAATAAAGAACAACCAATTTGGTATTTCTAATGCGTGAGGAGGAAGTTACTTTAAATACTAAGAAACTTACATAATGTTTAGTAAAAAAAAAATCCCCTTTTCAGGATCACTTAAATTATTCAGCTAATAACAAAACAAAACAAGAAACAAATACTTGGGCATGTCTAAAATAATATCAGCAAGACTTTTTTTGTACTTATTTGAAAAAAAAAATAAACACGATATTTAGTATAGCCTGGAATAGACACCGAAAAGCTGAGAGGGTTGTTTTTATTACTGATAAAACACAAGACCACAAACATACAGGTCCTGGATGATAGGCTGGAGCTGACTGAGATCGAGTTTTTAATAAAGGTTTTTCAGAAGAGTTTTCTGTAAACTTATGACTTCTAATTCTGAACACTTTCTCTTACACTATAATCAGGAAATACGATAGGTGGTAATTTTGGTAAATCATTGATGTATATCAGAAACAACAGTAGACCCAAAATGGACCCTTGTGGAACTCCACATTTTAGAACATCTTGCAGTGATGAATTATTATTAACAAAACAAACTGCTCTCTGTTCTACAAATAATTTTGCAAATATTTCAGAACCTTATTTTTAAACCCATAACAAATAGATGTACTATGTAAGTGTTTTTGTTTACTCTTCTTGTTTCTTTATTCTGTCTTTTTTCTGTTTACTTCCTCATTCGTGTCTCTGCTACAGCCCCGCCCACTTTCACACGTTCCTCATATTTCTGTCCCAGGTGTTTCTCCTTGTAGCTTGTTAGTTTCACTTTATATTCTGTTCTCTGTCTTCAGTCAGGGGTCAATGCTTTGTTGCGTGCAGGTTTGTCACCACAACCAGTGTTTGGCTTTCTAAAACCATACTGGTGCTCATACAAGATATTATCAAGATACTTCAAAAGTCAGTTATTGTACTAACCTCTCAGGGGTCTTAGAAAAGTATTAATACTTCTCTGTTTTCAATAGTGCTACAAGTGCTATTACTATTTACAATGACAACTAAAAACATTGTTTCTTTTTTGTTTCTCTCTTGCTCCTCTACAGTCCTTCCACAGCTCTTGCAGCAACATGTCTGAGGTTTTCTCATCCTCTTCGTCCTCCCCCTGCCCCTCAGCAGTTTCCTCTTCAGAGTCTCCTTCTCCCTTCAACTCCTCCCCTGACTGCAGCACAGACCTCTGCTCCGCAGCCTCGCACCCTACTCCTACTCTGGCCTCCCATCACAAACGCTCCATTTCCATGAACTCCCTGCCTGTGTATAACCATCAGGGGGCCGACTCCTGCATCATCAGGGTTAGCGTGGACTTGGGCCGCAACAATGGCAACATGTACAGAAGCATCCTGGTGAGTTACCGCTTTAAGGTGAAAACACAAACTATAGGGTTGATTCAAAGTGTGACACAGTGAATTTCTTAGTAGATGTTTGGGTCGATACAGATATTTAAAATAACTGATACTGTCAGGTGTTGTGAGGTCATAATACACCTTCAATGTTCCAATCTTATTCTACTGATTATCACTGAACAACACCCCTGAATCTGTGCTAGCATGGGAGGTAGTCACATAGCTGAAACAATTGGTATGCATAGGGGTAGACCAGTTGTGATGATTAAAGACAATCTGTGCTACAAGTCAGCTGTGGGATTTAAATTATAATATTTTAAGAGAAACTCCACATTTCCTGAGCTTCTGCCATGTTAGCCCATTCATACGTATATGGTGTGGGCCAGACCTGGTGTCAAGGTTGCATTGCTGACTGACTGCTGACATGGCAATTGGTTTGTCAACTGGATGTGGACCAGGTCTGGCAATGCTGACACTGTTTTTTTAAGATGGCATTCCACAACTGTCCCGGTTGTGGTTTGGTTTATGTGGTGCTGGCTCATGCATGGACCGCCTCTGGCAAACCACATTTTGAGGCACCAAAGGGTCGTCATTCTTTGCGGTATCTGGGGTTGAGTGTTAGTGCCTCATGTGGGTCGGAAATGGTCCTGACAAATTTTGCTATGTGGATTATTTGTGTAAAATTACACTGTTGCAGCTAAATAGAAGTAATATTTGTAGCTTTGTCAGACCTGAATATTTGGTCTGAATGTCTGGTAGAGGAGTCAATTCTGTGTATCTGATACCTTCACTGTCTCCCTGTCAACATCCAAAACAAGTTTATTTTATTTGTAGTAATTCTTTCATCCCTCCTGATTTTTTATCTACTCTCATATTATCTCTTTTTCAGCTTCTCCAAAATATAATGATTTCACTCCTGGTAATACTTGGACTTAGGAAGGCTCAGTCAGACATTTTTGTTAATAAGTTAATAATGCTCATTTGATTTGGTGAAATGCCATAATAGTTCCTAAAAGGGTGATAAAATATTCAAAAACAGAGCAAACAGTTAAAACCAGTTTAAACAGGTTCAAAGACATCTTTCAAAGATTAATTGTTTAAAAATAAATAAAAAACCCTAAAACAACATTATGTAACACTGCGATAACAATAAAAGGCATCCACAGCACCATTCCTGACTGTGAATGTTCTGTACGTTGAATGTTACATAAACTCAACCAACTTTCTCAAGCAAAACTTCCTCCTTCTTTAAGGTGCATTTAAGAACACTTGTGATTCTTCTGTCATTTCCAGTTAACCAGTCATGAAAAAACTGCTCAGGTGATTCAGAGAGCTTTGGAGAAGCATCACCTGGAACACATGAACAGACAGGACTTCACCCTGACGCAGGTCATCTCACAGGAAAGAGGTTAGAACAGAGGAAGTCTGTCAAAAAAAGCTTTAAATTGTGGCAAATTAACAGAACACATTTGTAACAATTCACCATGTATATGTTTTTTTTTTTGTTTTTCAGAGTTGCACATACCAGACAAGGCGAATGTCTTTTATGCCATGGCCACGACTGCAAACTTTGACTTTGTACTGCGTCAGTACCACAAATGCCAGAAGAAACCCCTGAGAGCAACTATGAGTCTTTGTCGGTTGAGAAAGTGAGCATTTCAAGTCTGCAAACGGAACTGAGCCTATTGGACTCTCAAAGAAAAACTGATGTATTTAGAATTTCTACGAAACGTCTCTGCAATGATTTTATGGATACTGAGAGAAATTCAAGCAGTCATAGAACAAATGTAGCAAAAGCACTTTATGAAGCTAATTTCAACTGGGGGAAATGGACTTGAAAACCATCCAGATGTGTTTTTATGTTGAAAAGAACTTCAGGCAAACCAGGTGACGAAGTGTTTCGGTAAACTCAGATTTATTAGCAACCAGGAAAAAACACAGAGCCGCCTCTGACTCGCACACACCAACATACTTGACATTTTTCTCGAACACGAACGTGATGAAGCGCAACTCCAGCTCCCTAAAGCAGCGGCCAATCACGAGCTGTGTGTTTTTTAGAAAAGCGCTGGTGTGCGGAGGTTGGTTCTCTTCAGTGGGCTGTGAGCCACATCGGGTGACATGTACTGTAGCTCCACCTGAGTCTTCAGGGAGGCGGCGGTGGAGGAGGAGGGGTTACTCGCGGTTCCTGGGAACTTCTAGAGTGACTCCTTCAGCTAGGCTGCGTTAGTCACCATCTGCGGCGCAGAGCTCCAACTGGATGGACGACATTCCTAAAAGCAGTCAGACGACGCCGACTTCGAATCACCTCACATGCTCACGTTGCTGCTTTTATGTTCAACCAACATGAAGAAGAGACAATTATTTGTTTCTGCGACACTACTTGTTTTTGTATTTATATTTGTATTTATTTTAAAATGTGCTTGTTTTCAGTTTTTAATCTGACCTTTACTTTAACAGGTGAAATATTAGAGAACCAGTTCTCATTTAGAAACATGACCACTGTGATTCACTTTACCTGCACCTTAGATGACTCTTTACTAAACTGTCTCCTGACTGGAAGGAAAACTTTTTTTAAAAAATACTGCACGACTCATTGTGTTTTGAAATGCCTCTCATAGTTATTGTTTTAGCGACGTGCCAGATTTTGATGGCCATTGTATTTAAAGTGTTGATCCTGTATGTTATTTATTGGAATCATTTGCTGCAAAAGTTAACTCTTATTCTGACCTTGATTGAAACCCTAATGCGGAAGGTTACGAGGATAAAACACATCAAAATTTATCTCAGTGACATCAACCAACAAAGATAAATAAGGATACGATTTCCCAAAGCTTCAGGCAGAAGTTGTACAAAAGAACAGAGTGTGGGAGTTTTGCTCAAGGCTGCAGAGGACTGTTTTGAAGGAAGTGGAGGAACAGGCCTAACCCTGATATTCTCCTCTCTCTCTTGAAAACCCACTTGTTTGTATGTAACATGTTGTCTTTTTCAGATTTTTTAAATTCTTTTTGTCTGTGAACTGTGCTCTCTGTTCACCTATTGGTTTCAGTTCTTGACCCTCTTGCAGCCTTTGGGTCAAAATGACCCACGAGAAAAACTGACATTTGAATAAACACAAGAATTCATTTGAATGAACAAACAATTTTAATATAATATTTGATATACATCATCAAAACTGTTTTTTTTAAAGAAACATTAATAAACATATTTGTTACACCAACTGACTGTATTTTAATCCTTGCCCACACCTGTCCATGACATAAACTTGGAGTCAATTGTCCAATTACTTTTGGTCCCTTTAAAAACAGGGTGGCACATGGAGCTGAAACTCCTGAACCCTTCATCCAGCTTTAATGTGGATACCCTCTATAAAAGCTGAATGTCTGGACTTTATGTCCATGTACATTATATAACTATAACTTGAATATGTTTCAGTAAACAGGTAAAAAGACAAAATTTGTGTCAGTGTCCACATATATATAGACCTAACGGTACATGAGGCCCAGGTCATCTGGTACAGCACCCCATCACTCTCCTTCTTGGTCAAATAGCCCTTAAACAGCCTGGAGGTGTGTTTGGGGTCATTGTCCTGTTGAAAAATAAATGATGGTCCAACTAAACGCAAACCAGATTGAATAGCATGCCGCTGCAAGATGCTGTGGTAGCCATGCTGAATTCAATATGCCTTCAATCTTGACTAAATCCCCAACAGTGACACCAGCAAAGCACCCCCACACCATCACACCTCCTCCTCCATGCTTCACAGTGGGAACCAGGCATGTAGAGTCCATCTGTTCTCCTTTTCTGCGTCACACAAAGACACCGTGGTTGGAACCAAAGATCTCAAATTTGGACTCATCAGACCAAAGCACAGATTTACACTGCTCTAATGTCCATTCCTTGTGTTCTTTAGCTCAAACAGGTCTCTTCTGCTTGTTGTCTGTCCACAGCAGTGGTTTCCCAGCAGTTATTTTACCATGAAGGCCTGATTCACACAGTCTCCTCTTAACAGTTGTTCTAGAGATGTGTCTGCTGCTAGATCTCTGAGCTGTTCTCTAATCTGAGCTGCTGTTAACCTGTCATTTCTGAGGCTGGTGACTCAGATGAACTTATTATCCACAGCAGAGGTGACTCTTGGTCTTCCTTTCCTGGGGAGGTCCTCATGTGAGCCAGTTTCTTTGTAGCGCTTGATGGTTTTTGCGACTGTACTTGGGGACACTTTTAAAGTTTTCCCAATTTTTCAAACTGACTGACCTTTATTTTTTAAAGTAATGATGGCCACTCATTTTTCTTTATTTAGCTGCTTTTTTCTTGCCATAATACAATTTCTAACAGTCTATTCAGTAGGACTATCAGCTGTGTACTGTATACACCTTCTGCACAACACAACTGATGGTCCCAACCCCATTTATAAGGCAAGAAATCCCACTTATTAAACCTGACAGGGCACACCTGTGAAGTGAAGACCGTATCAAGTGACTACCTCTTGAAGCTCATCAAGAGAATGCCAAGAGTGTGCAAAGCAGTAATCACAGCAAAAGGTGGCTACTTTGAAGAACCTGGAAAATAAGACAAATTTTTAGTTGTTTCACACTTTTTGTTGAGTATATAAATCCACATGTGTTAGTTTTAATGCCTTCAGTGTGAATCTACAATTTGACATGAAAATAAAGAAAACTCTTTGAATGAGAAGGTGTGTCCAAACTTTTGGTCTGTATATTCTTTGCTCATTTTACTCAACTAGGCTTAGTGGAGCCAGTTGACACGACTTTGTTGAGTAAATTCAACACTTCATTTTTTAGAGTGCAGAAACATCTTTCATGATGAGATCGAACATATTTAATTTTGTAACGAGTAACTAGGTGTTAAATTTTGAAGTAAAGAAGTAAAAGTATCATTTTTACCTTTAAAATGTGACAAAATAAAAGTAAAAGTAGCTATTTAAAAAATAATTGGTAAAATTACAAATCCTCAAAAAACTACTTATGTACTGTAACAAAGTAAATGTACTTAGTTACTATAGACTTCTGTAAAATTGTAACCTGCGTACTTGAACCCTTATGTGCACTTCCACTGAGTACACAAGAGGGGTGTAGTGTGATACTGGGACTAGGCCCTAGTGAGCTGAAGCACCTTCAGCAGCAGTTCCAGCCCTGAGGCTTTTTGAATTTGACACAAACATTACATACCTGGGATGGGGGGTATGTGGTTCTGTTTTAATGGTTAGTGGTGGTTGGGGACTGACAGAGTTGCCATTTCATGTCTCTCCATGGATGGTTAACAGAACCCTTAAGTCAGATCTCTGGCTGGTTCACTTGACAGAAATGTTTTTAAGCCACTCTTATGTTGTTGTGTGCTTTGGGCCATTGTCACATTGAAGTTGAGCCTTCAGCCCAGTTTGAGGTCCTGATTATCACAGTTTTAACGAGTTTGGACCCAGAAGCAGGCAGAGACAAAGAGTCCCAAAACAAAGTGATTTATTAAAACAGAGAAAAAGGCTGACATGTCTGCAAGTTCATTTTTTTACGGGGAAATAATGCGAGAAGAAACCGAGACACGTGGCAGAGAACCAACACAATGCAGAACTGATTACCTAACACAATGACACACAATATATAGAGACATAAATGAACAGAAAAGACAAACACCGGAACAGGAGTGGGAGGAGCTGTGGAAGATGACTGAGGGGCAGGAAAACAGATACACAGAAAAACAGAAAAAGAACACAGAATGTAAAAATGACTATCAAAAAAAGATCCACACTGAGCTCTGAACAGAATTTCATTGAGAAATTTGCTGCAATGAGCTGACAATAACTCCTGACTCTCACAGAGTACATCCACATCAAGATGCTCCCACCATCATGTTTCACTGTGGGGTTGGGCAGGTGATGAGTTGTGCCTTTTCCAGACATGATCTTAAGCCAATAGATAAAAAAGGAAAAACATTTAAATTTTTTAAATTTTTTTCCTAAAAATAGGATTTTGAGGTACCTATTTCAAAAGGTTTGAGTTTCTTTTTAAATACCAACTTCATTTAAAAGGCTAAAGGCTAGTTGATTCATCAGACTTTCATATTTTTGTCTCAGTGCATATTCTCACTGACACCTGCAGGCGTTCATGTGTCACAACAATAAAATTACTTCACAACTTTGTTAACACAAACATATAGAATAGAATAAAAACAGAACAGAAAAGGTCAGTGTATCTTTTGGTCATTTAATTTTCCTTTTAGAAATGGGTGACTATTTTAATTTTTGTTTTAAAATACAGAAAATAAAATTTAAACACAAAGTATTTCCCTTTCTTAGTGTCAAAAAGGGATGAGTAAAATTAAAAAAATGTCATTTTCTGTGTCAGATGACAAAAAAAAGAAAATTATTTTGAAACAGAAATTAAAAAAAGCTTGTTTGTTCATATTCTACGACATATCATGCCAAATTACTGTATCCTTAAAATAATATGTTCCCCCACCAGAGGGAGTACTGAACTGCTGTAATAAAACATTAATTTCTGTAAATAAAAGGCTGAAACATGGACATGTATATCCATTACGAGTTGTATGAGTGTCACTCTGTGACCAAGGGTTTTGCAGAGGTTCTTTGTGTATTTTTTGGCTAAATAAACCTCTTTTATTGATATTATTGTTATTGACATATTGACTCCATTTCACCTCCATTTCTCTCATTAAGCCTATTAGAATAATAAGACAATTAGTGACGACGTTAGTGGTTGTACGGTTGTTTTGTGAGCAGAAAAGGTACTAGAACTTTGATATTGATCTGATACCAAGTAAATACTTGGCAAATATACTCGATACCAAGGTCAATATCGATGCTCTTTATTCGTAATGGGATGTTCATTGATTAACTTTGATATTGTGAGCACCCCTTCTGTTGGGGGAACAAATTACTTTAGGGATACAGTTATTTGGCATATTTTGTCATAGAAAATGAACAAACAAGCCTTTTTTCATTTCTGTTTCAAAGTAATTTTCTTTTTTGTTATCCGAAACAGAAAATGAAACACAAATCATTAAAAGAAATTTACTCATACCTTGTTGACACTAAAAAAAGGGAAATACGTTGTATTTTAATTTTAATTTCTGTATTTTAAAACACAATTAGTCACTCATTTCTTGTTTTTTAATACCTGTTTCTGAAAGGAAAATTCAGTGTCCAAAAGATACACTGACCAGAACAGAAAACAATACAATAGAAACAGCCTTTCTTGTCCCACAGAAGAAAATTCAGATAACAGCAGCAGCAGATATAGGTTCACACAAAACGTTCTTAAAGTGTTAAAACAATATATAAATAAATAAGATTAACTATAACATTAGTAATATTAAAATACTGTATAACATTATACAGTGCAATATACTTCAGTAAAAATAAAATGGATCCATTTTTAATTAAATTCAATTCAGTTTCAAATCAGTTTATAGCACCAAGTCACAACAACTGTTGTCTCAGGGCAAGGTACACAAAAAAACCCACCAATAAATCTAAAGAAGCCAGCAGACTGCGCCAAATCTTTGCTTCGCCACAATCTCCCATCCTGAGCAGCACACCTGCAGCAGCGAAGAGGTAAAGAATCCCCCTTAACAGGAAGAAACCTCCAGCAGAACCAGGCTCAGGACAGGCGGCCATCTGCCTCGACCGGCTGGGTTGG
>JARVGW010225853.1:0-12157 GCA_031762495.1 Anablepsoides rubrolineatus | reverse complement strand
TGCTGCAGCGGGAGGGGTTTCCCCAGGAGCTCGGCACGGGGTGTCTCAGGGACTATGAAAGGTATGTGCGGAAACGAACGCAAAAAAACCATGTGACCGCGCATCGACTGTTCGGCTTCGGAGGGAGTATGGGGGCTCTTAAGACAAGGGTTCTACACCGCAACCTCCTATTACTTGTTAACGACCTCCCAGTTGAACCTCTGCCTCTAAGACCTGAACGAACACCTGAGAGACAGACAAGACAAGGAAAGACTCAGGTAAATGGCCAGGACAGACATAAAAGTGATTCAAGTTAGGGGTGGGCGATATATCGAGTCCCGAATTTTTCAGTGTACAATGGTTAAAATGGCGTTATCGTAACCATCGAGTATAAATTATTATGCAAACAAGAAGCTGCATCCCTGCAAGTTTCGCTTTTCCGACACACTTGAACGCAAGTTTTGCTTTTCCGATGCACTTGAACGCATCACCAGCCCCCTCCCCTCTGGAGACAGAGGAGCGTGCGTAGTGAAAACATGGTGGCAGCGGGAGATTCAGGTGAGCATGTGAATGAGACTAAAACTGAAGACAACTCGGATAAACTAGTTCTGAAGAGAAACAACACTGGATCAATAATCTGTGGTTTGGATTTCATAAAGAAGACGTCGAACAAAATGCAGTAATTTGCAAAACATCCTGTTGTGGGTCAGTCAATTTTATCGTCACTGTTGATACTTTTGTTTTTGTATTTTAAAGCAATCACATTTTTTGATTTTACATTTTTATATTAAAAGCACAAGAGTACCTTTTTAAGTTTCAATAGTTTATTTTCACCTTTTGCTTGATGCATGTTTTTGCTGCTATGGTCCATTTATTTTTGAGTTTATTAAAGATCTAGAGTACAGGTGTCGAACTCTGGTTCTTGAAGGGCCACAGCATGTTTTTTGTGTCCCTGCTCAACCACACCTGATTTTCATGACTGGATTATTAACAGGCTTCTACAGACTTTAAAGAGGTAACTGAATCATTGAATCAGGTGTGTTGGAGCAGAGAAACAAGGAAAACATGCAGGATAGTGGCCTTTGAGGACCTGAGTTTGACACCCCTGATCTGAAATGTAGACAACAAAAAGACAGTGGCAATAACTCCATTTGTAAAAGACTTGTATGAGAAAGTGACAGGTAAAATAGAACATTTAAATTTGTTCAGATTCAGTATTCAAATTATTTTTGATCGATTTTTAATAATTTTTTTTCTTCGATTGTGAAGGTATCGTGATATATTGTGCATTGCGATGCAGCCAAAAAATATCGGGATATAAGATTTTCCTCATATCACCCAGCCCTAGATTCAAGTGATTCAGACTCTGGTAAGGATACAGGAGGGTACTGGTTTAGATTTCCCAGAGAGACTGGAGAAGTGGAGAGAGACAGTGACTGTAGTCAACCTGACATACCCCCAACAACCGATGTCCCTGAGGACACAAGTGGCCACTTCCTGTTACTCGCTAGAGACAATGAAGGTGTCTGCATGCCAAGTGGACATAACCAGACTGAAAGAGACAATTCACCTGTGCCACAGATGCCCCCAGTTTCTGTGGTACAGACAATTTGTCCTGAAGAAGAAAGTGAAGGGGGTGAGTTCCTGAATATGGACATGAAATATTTCCTCAAGTACCAGCAGTTGACCCGCAGACTGACTTAAGGTCAGCTAGAGAGAGGAGACCAAGAAAAATGTTTACTTATCAGTCACTAGGTGACTGAAACTGTGCCTGGACTCAACCTATTTCACATATGGGGGTCAATCCTATAGGCAGAAATGTGGGTGTGCTATGGGCTCCCCAGTTTCCCCTATTGTTGCAAATCTGTACATGGAGGAGGTGGAAAAGTGAGCTCTGATGTCCTTTACAGGGACACCACCGAGTTATTGGTTCAGGTATGTCGATGACACCTGGGTTAAAATGAAATCCCAGGGAGTCCAGCATTTCACTGATCAGAGGACCTAAACTTAAATGTTGAGGCTCCCATCTCCTTCTTTGCGTCCCCTTGTTCACCTCCACTGAATGTTCGCTGACCACCGAAAGGTGAAGAAGCAGCTCAGCATCTTAAATAAGAGTTTACTTTTGTATTAAAGTTTCCCCAAACCATGGTGTTCCTTTCTGGTGTCAGTTTGTATCTGGACAACAGTAAATACAAATATACAATAAGCCGGATTTGTACATCTAATTTATATTATTAAATATATTTGACATTATCATATAGACATTTGCTAAGGAAAACTGTTGTTTTTCTTCTATATAACTATTTCAGAATCACCAATTACCGAAAATGCTTGGTTTTCGAGTATAGTAAAGAACTGGAGAGTCTGGTAAAAACCCCATATTGGCCTAATGACTAAATCACTTCAGCTAAATACATTTAGGAGTTTTCTAAACAATGAAGTTATTTTATTAAAATAGAATAAAAAGATTTAAAATAATCTCATGAAATCCAGATTATCAAACATCCTTATGAACATTCTTTAAAAACAAGCAAAAGGCAGTTCTTTGTATAGAAATTTGTTATTTTAGACAAGCAGATTTGTAGACAAAAGGGCCCATAATTCCAGATAAAACTTTATATGAATCTAAAAAACAACTCAGGTTTAGGGAATTACTGCAAAATAAAAAAAAAAGTTCTAGTCGTCCTTTTTTATTATGTTCACCAGTTTGTACAGAAGACACAGATCTCCATAACCTGACAAACAGAATACGACATTGGTTCTTCTGGGACAACAGTAAAAATATAAAGAAACATCAGGCAAAAAACTCCTGAACTTGGAGTTGGGTTTGTTATTATGACTCCTCTGTTAGTAATGAGGAACCTGATGAGGAACATGTGCTGCTCAGGAAAGGAGATTACAATGAAGTGAAGATTTAACACAATCAGCAGACGTCCATAAAGAGATAACATTTTTATTAATTTGCACTTATACTGGATGTGGATGTTTTTGTACACAGACTTGTCTAGTTTATTTTCTTAGTTTATTAATCTAATAATTAAATATCAAGATAATGGCATAAATATGTGTGGCACTGTTAAAATATTTTTTTTCATATCAATAACAATAAACTAAACAAACACAAAGCAACAAATTCAAAATGAATTTATCTTGACTTGACAAACAAAGTTTTGAGGTGTTTATAAATTTTGGTCATTTTTAGTCCGTATATAATTGGATTGGACAAAGGATTATATGTTATCAATTGTAGCATAATTACAAAACGTGCAATTTTGGAAATATCTGATTCCAGTCTAACTATGAACGTGTCAAATGTAACCAAACCAGAGTAATTAATTAAAACTATCAGGTGGGGCAAACAGGTCTGTGCAGCTTTCTTCCTGACTTCTCTGCAACTTCTATAAGCAATTATAAGAATGACTGTGTAAGTGAACAGTATAAAGAACATAGGAAGAAGAGTGATATTAAACAGAATAACTAAACCAAATATTAACAGTGCTCTTGAACTCACACAAAAAGTATAGTTTAGTAAGTTGTTGCAATAAATTCCTTTCAAGACAAAGCTGCAGAGTTTTTGATTAGCATTCCCTATGACTGTCACAGCAAGATGACAAAAAGGTATAAGCCATGCTAAAATGAGGAAAACACTTACAGTTCTTCTTCTCATGATAGTGTGATATTGCAGAGGTTTACATATAGACACATATCTGTCAAAAGCCATGGCTGCCAGCAGTAAAAACTCTGACCCACTCAAAGAATAAAAAACGTAAACCTGGAAGAGACAGACTGGAAAAGATATGACCTGTTTTTCAGATAAAACATCAATCAAAAGTTTTGGATAGACTCCTGTGCTGAACAAAGCAGAATTGATTAACAAAGCAGCAATAAAAATGTACATAGGCTCATGAAGATTTTTGTGAATCACAATAAGACACACAACAGTAGAATTACTGCACATGATCAAAATATATCCTATGAGCATGATGACAAAATAAACAAACCTATATTTTTCCAACTCCACATAACCATCAAAAGTAATGTATGTAACATTCATTTCATTATTCAAGAACATCGTAAAATGTTGAATTGATGGAACAAAGTGCTTAAAAGCACCACAAAAGCTAAAAACATATACAGTTAAAAGAAATAATTTGACTTGGTTTACAGATATCCACATTAGTTTAGAGTGTGTGATGTGTTTATCTTTAGAAAACAGTCAGACCAACTATTTAAAATCACTTCTTTATTCACTGTGGATCTCATTATCTATTCCATGTAGAACTGTTGGCATGTCAACAACTTCATCAAATAGACGGCCATTGTTACCGACAGAAGATGCAGGAATGTATCTCTACACTGCCCAGTCGAGGCAGAGTACCTCCTCCCAATCATCACAAACAGTAATCTTAACCTGGCTGTATAGACCTGGCTTTAATGCACAGTGAAGCCATTTTTAAAAAGCTGGACTGGAGAGTGTGTTCCAACTATCATAGGAACATACCTCTCACCCTCCCTGGGAAAGTTTACTCTAGCGCAGTGGTTCTCAATCCTGGTCCTCGAGGACTACTATATTGCATGATTTATATTTTTCCCTGTTTTTGAACACTTGATTTACAAATGAATGAGTGATTGGCAGGCTTCTGCAGAAATAAAAAAATTACTGAAGAGTAGGGAAACAACGATAACATGCAGAATAGTGTTCCTTTACCAGGATTGAGAACCACTGCTCTAGTGTGTTTGAAGGAATGCTCTAATCCAGAGGTTCTCAAGCTTGGGTCCCTGGACCCCCAGGGGTCCGTGAGAGGTATCTTGGGGGTCCTCAAAAATTTTTACTAAATTGTTAATTTAGTTTTTATTTTTTTAAATGCATGGAGAACAATATACTAATAAAACAAACATAAAAAACTTTATAAAAATATATATTCCCATGGCATTTAGGGGTTGAAATGACAATAAATCACAGTGGATCAAATCTTTACTCTTGCAGAGCTGCTAAAGGAGTTGTGTGAGTTTGCTTCCCCAGTCTTTGTTGAGCTCTCTGAATAATCTAAAATAATAGCTTCATCCAAACCATCAACCAGTCTGCTAGATCCCATCCCAACCAGACTGTTTAAAGAAGCATCTCCCCTAATTAATGATCATATTTTAGATGTACTTAATCTGTCTCTGATTAATGGTTATGTGCCACAGAGCAAAAGGACAAAAGGCAAAATGAAAAAAAAGACAAAAAAACAAAACTGTCTTTGACCTCAGGCCTCTGACGGGTCCCTTTAAGGGACGGACAGAACTCTGTTCCTGTTATGGCCTAAATTCAGGTTAACTGAAAAAGAGTTCTGTCTGTCTTAAAGGGGCCTGTCAGAGGCCTGAGGTCAAAGACAGTTTTGTTGTTTATTCCACTTGAGGTGACCCCTACACCCTTGGCAGCAAGAGCTTCTCTGTGGATACTACAATGGACCCAAGTCGCATCAGGAGCAGCTGCTTGCACCTGTGTTACTACACCACTGTGCCCCCCTGTCATGGCCTTTGCGCCATCAGTACAGATGCCAACATATTTTGTCCCCATTAGCCCATGCACATGAAGTTGTCCAGCATTTTGAAAATTTCCTCTGCTGTTGTCCTTGTTTCAAGCGGTTTACAGAAGAGCATGTCTTCCTTAATTGTCCCTTGTGAATGTATTGCACATACACAAGGAGATGTGCCAGTCCAGCCACATTGGTTGTCTCATCCAGCTGTAGTGCATGAAGTTTGCTTGTTCATATGCACTGTAGTAGCTGTTTTAAGATGTTCTCCGTCATTAAGAAACTGTGTTATTTGATGAAGGCATTGTTTGTATTGTTGTTTTTTTTAGCCTTTTCTTCCAGCATTGTCCCCAACTATATATGAGGCGGCAGGAGCAGGTCCTGCACTATAGTATGTGGTTTGCTGGTTTAACATGTTCACGAATCAGTGTCTAAACAAGTCCACCATTCACCTCTGTACTGGGCTGTGCCAGTCAGACGACTCATAACCTATCCTCACTAATGGATATTGTTTGAGTGAAGAAACATGAAAACAAATGCACACATGCTGCAGTCCACATTATTTTAACAGACAGGAGAGGAGAGGAGAGGAGAGGAGAGGAGAGGAGAGAAAAAAGAAAAGTGAGTGAGCTGCTTCAGGTGGGTGCTGCTGTATCTGTAGGACAGGTCTGTTTTGAGGAGATTTAAAATTAATTTTAAATAATAGCAAAATGATATATATGTACACAAACATATTATTATCCCCTCTTTAAATCTACTGTAATAATTAGTATAATTAATACCAGTGTTATTGTCATTATTACTAGTATTATAGTACATGTATTACAAATGAACTGAATGAATCAGTGAACAAATCTTTTTCACAAATCATTTTAATGAACTGGTTCTAATGATTCAATTTACAAAAAATGAACTGTTGTTCCCATGAGGCAGTCATTGCAAGCAAGGGTTATGCCACCAAATATTAAATGTTTTTTGCACTCTAAGATAATTAGTTCTAATACATTTGTTCACCTAAAAATGCTGTGGTGTATTACTAACAGTGATATATCTTAAATTGTTAAACACACATACATGTAAATACCAGGAAATAAAAGCTGACATTCTGAACTCTTGTCTCCTGCTCATCTTTTGATCTTAAACCCAAATGTCTTCAGTGTACAACAAAAACAAGAACATTTGACTTGCTGTTTCAATACATTTGGAGGGGACTGTCATCAGTAGTCTTCAATTGTTTTTAGTCTGCCTTTGTGCTTTCATGCCTTGCCTTTTTTTACCTTGGGTTTTCATTTTTTGTTATGGCTTTTTGCTGCTACATCATTTTGATTTTCCATTGTTACTTTTTTTAAACTGAGTTCCTGGTGTTGGTTTACATTCTTGAGTCTGACATCAACAAAATTAGACAATGGGAGGGACAAACCGAAAAGCAATATCATTGTGTGTCCCGAAGCATAAGAATTGCCAACTCTACAAGAAATACACCAGGTGATTATGTTTACCCATCCTACAAAACTTATGTATTTCTAATAAATTTCAGTACTATTATTATACATTTTAAACCTGAAATATAGTGCAGACATGATAAAACTAAAAATACAACATATATAGTTATTATTCAACCACAATAGGAAACTTGGAGTGCAGTAAAAAAAATTCAATGTATAAAGTGGAATTCAAAGTTTACATATTAAAGATGGAATAACAGTTGCTGTAAAAATGAGATTAAAATAATTGCAAACACAAGGAAGAAAACAAAAAAATATATACATTTGTTCACCTTACAGCCTTTTGTTTACCAAGCAGGCTTTTGAGGTGCTTATAAATTTTTGTCATTTTTAGTCCGTATATGATTGGATTACAAAGAGGATTATATGTGATCATTTGCAGCATAATTACAAAACGTGCAATTTTGGAAATATCTGATTCCAGTCTAACTATGATGGTCTCAAATGTAACCAAACATGAATAATTAATTAAAACTAACAGATGAGGTAAACAGGTCTGTGCAGCTTTTTTCCTGACTTCTCTGCAACTTCTATAAGTTATTATAAGAATGACTGTGTAAGTGAACAATATAAAGAACATAGGAAGAATAAATATATTGAAAAGAATAACTAAACCAAACATAAACACTGCTCTTAAACTCACACAAAATGTATTGTTCAGTAAGTTGTTGCAAAAAATTCCTTTCAAGGTAAAGCTGCAAAGTTTTTGATTAGCATTCCCTATGACTGGCACAGCAAGATGCAAAAATGGCACAAGCCACGATAAAACAAGGAAAACACTTACAGTTGTTTTTCTCATGATAGTGTGATATTGCAGGGGTTTACATATAGACACATATCTGTCAAAGGCCATGGCTGCCAGCAGTAAGAACTCTGACCCACTTAAAGAGTAGAAAAGGAAAACCTGGAAGAGACAGGCTGGAAAAGATATGACCTGTTTTTCAGATAAAAAGTCAATCAAAAGTTTTGGATAGACTCCTGTGCTGAAAAGAACAGTGTTGGTTAACAAAGCAGCAATAAAAATGTACATGGGCTCATGGAGGTCTTTATGAATTACAATAAGATACACAATAATAGAATTACTGAAAATTATCAAAATATATGCTATGAGCATGATGACAAAATAAACAAACCTATATTGTTCAAGTGCCACATAACCATCAAGAGTAATATCTGTGACATTCATTTCAGCAATCAAGATCATTTCAATTGTCTTGAATTGATGGATCAAAGTTTTTAAAAGCAGCAAACAAATTTAAAATATTCACCTAAAATAATAAGTTGGACTTTGTTTACACATATCCACGTGGTGTGTATTCATCTTTAGAAAACAGAGTCAGACCAACTCTTTAAAAAGGCTTCTTTATTCACTGTGGATCTCATTATCTACAGTATTCCACGAAGAGCTGTTGACAAACAACTTCAAGAATAAATTGGTTAAAGCAGAGATTGTCAAACTGGTGTACCTGGGGGTCCTCAAAATTTTTTACTAAACTGTAAATTTGTTTATTTTAAAAAATGTATGGAGATCAATGAACTAATAAAATAAACATAATAAACTTAATAAAAAAGATATTCCCATGGCATTAAAAATAAAATAAAATGACAATAAATAATCTTTTAAAACAGCATTGGGGTTTATGAGGGGTCCCTGGAAATAGTTTGCCCTTGTAAGGGGTCCTCAGACCCAAATGGCTTGAGAAAAAAAATCATAAAAGAAAATATTACTGTTTTTTATGAATAAATGATCATTGTAAAAATAATGAGCATGGTTTTGTTAAAACAATCAATGAAAAGTCTTTATTTACAGGGATGCAGGTCATTTCAACATCAAAGTCCTGTCATTACTGTGGGTCAGTACTTTAAACAGCAAGTATCACACAAATGACTTTATACTGCTGACATTTCGTGAGTGAATGGGCCATCATCATTATAATTGGCTGGATCATTCATGTCATCAATATCCATGTTTTGTTAGGTAGTCTCACTCTTTCTCCGACCGGCGTTTGCAGACAGCTGTCTGAGGTGTGCCTCCGTCAGAATACCTACCATGGCCCTTGTCGTCATATTCCAGAGGCAAGGGATGATACAAGATGTAAAGGCACAGAACAAAAGCAAAACAAAAAGGACTGGCATTAGGTGCTTTAACAACAACTGCCACCAGGAACTGGCAGTAAACCATCCCCAGATGGAGGATAAAGCTACAGTGTCCTCTGCCAGTGTGTGCTGGAGATTGCGCAACAAGCTAATCGCTTCGTCAATATGTGTGTTGTTTTCATTAGGTATGGAAATACAACATTTACTACCAATGATGGCGCACGTCCCGCCTTGTGCAGCGGTTAGTAAGTCCAGGACCATCCTGTTTTGTAGCACCATCAGCTTTATTGCAGCCATCTCTTTGTTCTGTCCTTCATCGATGGTAAGAGAGAGATTCACATAGGAGTGGAACCTATAGGACAGTGGTTTTCAACCCTGGTCCTCAAGGACCCCTGCCCTGCATGTTTTAGTTGTTTCCCTGCTTTGGCACAGCTGATTTAAATCAACGAGGGATTGACAGGCTTCTGCAGAACTTAAAGACTTACTGCAGAGCAGGGAAACAACTAAAACATGCAGGGCAAGGGTCCTTGAGGACCAGGGTTGAGAACCACTGCTATAGAACAATGTCTCAATGTACAAACCCTGTTTACCCACTTCGTGCCATGGGAACAGGGAATTATACTTTGGCTCCGGTGTTCCAGATTTTCTGGTCTTTAGGAACGTCAGAACCCCACACATTGTCATGTGGTGCGAAATTCAACACTTTCTTCTTACGTCTTGTCCCGTGGGTCGAAAATTGGCTTACATTGTGATGTAGGAAGTATGTCCCATCCGACACCCAAACAGGTGCACAGGTGCCAGTCCAGTGATGTGGCAGGAAAGGGTAAAATCGGCGACTGCACAGCCACATACATCTAATGCTACTGTGAGCTGTTTCTATACACCTACTTCATAGCCTATTGAGGGTGTAGTTTTCCAAAACTACAGCAAACTTTCAGGTATCACAGGAATATATTCTGCAACCAAAACCTCTCAGAAGACACGTCAGCAAAACCTCCTAGCTAACAAAGGCAGCTTCAGCTGTTGTTCATGCAAGACCACCACTGATGTTACTCTATGGGAGTCCAGTGAGTCAACAAAAGTGCTGCTAAAGCATTTTGCTACCAGTTTTTTTTATGGGCTTAGTGGGGCCAACCCAAGTCTTCTAAAGCAACGTCCAGATTGTGGTGTTTAGAAGAAGGCGCAGACCAGAAGAGTGACAGTGTTCCTTCACCCTTGCTACACTGTTTTACCTGTAGAGAACACCAGATCACTGATCATTATTCACTCTTTTTTAAAATCAGACTCATGTACACCAAAGTGTGAGATCGTAAGATTCAGGGAACCCTTTTCATAAACGATGAATCATTAATGATGAAGAAACCAGATTATTTTTTGAGGGAATTTTTCTAACAAATATCGAACAATCAAACTTCACTGAATAATGAATAAAAAATAATAAAAGTAAAAAGTAAAGGTTTTTAACAAAATTTAAAAGTAAATTTTAAATATATAAACCCAAAAGAAATATTTTTGTCTTCTATTTCGACAGCACAACGACTCAGTGGTTAGCACCGCCTAACAGCTAGCGCCTCACAGCAAGAAGATCCTGGGTACTCCGGTTTACCCCACCCATGTACAATAGGTTGCCTTCAGGCCCAGGCCTCCATTGAAAATGAGATCTGAGATCTCAACGGGACTTGTCTGGTTAAATAACGGTAAAATAAATAAATAAAAATTAAATTTGTTAACTGAAAAATGACCCAGTTTGTGAATTCCATTTTGTTTGTTTTGATTGGATGACCATTTACCCTTTTGAGCTACCATACGCTTTGTAGTTCAAACTTGGTGACGACAAAGATCTGGCCAGATTGTGGACACAATGAGTGAATATACAATGCTACTTTAGTGGTGTAGTTGCAAGGCTACTGGGACTCTTAATACTAAACCACTTTCTAATGATAAATTAAGATATTTTCACCAAATGTTTTTAGAAGTAATAAATGGTGAGACAAATAAGGTGAACAACCATTAACATTCTCCTAGGGACAGTTTAGTGTTACCTAACCTAACTCAGTTCAATTCTGTTTGATTCTACTAGGGTGTAGGTGGTTTTCCATGGTAACTTGTGTCCCCCCTCTGTGGACGGTAACATCCTTTAAAAGTGTGTGGTATAATTAAAATAGGTGCGCTGAAACTGCTGTTTATCATTGCTCATTCTGTACTTATCTATTGGGTATAACGCTGATATTTAGTCTGTAAATACTTCTACAGCAAACCATTGCTTATAAATGCAGTAAAATAAAACCAAATTGCTTTTCTTACAAAACTAACTTAAGGCCCCAACATACTCATGTGTACTTTGCTCTGTGGAGATCCACGTTGACTGGTTCGCACAGAGATAAATTTTTTACGTCTGCATCTGCGTTGTCGCAAAATAAACTGCCTGGCGAGTACTGTTTTAGATGCAACACCAAGCTGATAAAGTTGAGAATCTGTATCATTTGGGGACAAAATGGAGTCAAATTTTGAACAGCGTCTCATGAAGGAGATTAGAAAACTTTGATACGTCAATGAAGACAGCGAGCAAGAAAGTTGTGGGAGGAAATAGCTCAGATCCTGAGTAAGGTAGTTCTTTTCTTTTGTTGTTTTACAGCTAAGATGCAAACTATCTCTTCCTTATCCTCCTTGACATCATGACTGAAATTGCGAGAAATTAAAGAATTTGTCAGGCAGTCAGTACGCTCGAGTATGAACTCTCAAACATCCACAGACAATATGCGCAATGTCCGCGCAGCTCGTGGACTACACACAGTACGCCCAAGTATGTGGGAGCCTTTACAGTTACTGCTGAACCAGAAGGTGAAGCTCTTGATTTACAGGTTGATCTACATTCCTACCCTCATCTATGGTGATCAGCTGGGTAGTGACCGAAAGTTCGAGATCGCGGATACATGCGTCCAAAATGAGTTTCCTTCCCAAGAGTGTCTGGACTTTCCCTTAGAGATAGGGTGAGAAGCTCAGTCACCCGGGAGGGACTCAGAGTAGAGCCGCTGCTCCTCCACGTCGAGAGGAGCC
>JARVGW010225706.1:0-12179 GCA_031762495.1 Anablepsoides rubrolineatus | reverse complement strand
TCAGCTGCTGGAGCCGCAAACACATTCCGCCTCTGTTCAGAAGTGGGCAGAGGCGGGCCTGTTACTATCAAGCTTTGTTGCTCAGAGGCGGGAAGATCTGTTTCGCCTTTGGATGTGCTTTTTTATGAATGCTCCGAGGAGGACAGAACGCGCATTAGGCCCGGAACGACGTGTCTTGTGAATTAGGCTCATGAGTGCATGTGGCACCAGGGTAGCCTCCCCACATCTACATGTGAGAGGTCATGGAGAACAACTTCCGAACATTTAGGTTAACCCTAACCTTCAATTGTTACAATGGGCCTTACCAGGATAAAATACATTTTTAAAAAGCAAAAACTTATTCAGCTCTCAGGATGCCTTGACTCCTCTGCCTGCTCCAGAACATTAGCTACAATTGGACCCAGGATAAAGAACAGACTCACCTGTGAAAGAGGACGGACTTGACAAGCGTGATCACATCTCTGGTGGCGTTGTGACCGGCACAAACACACGCTACATGGATCAGCTGTAGAAACAAAGAAGAAGGTGTAAGTTTTAGCAGTAGTCTTGCAAGTATGTATTTTATTGAAGTAAAACCATTAATGCACTTCTGTTTATTAATATGAAAGTAGTAGCAGGTTCAACCACCGCTCATTTAACTTGAAAAAAAAGTTGGTTGCATTAAATTTTTGAAAGGTTTTTTAATATTATTTTTATGTTGAAAAAAAAAGTAAAAGCAGGTAAACCTACTGTTTTATTTACTGTTATTTATTTACCGTTATATATCCAGGCAAGTTGCATTAAGATCACAGATCTCTTTTTCAAGGGAGGTCTGGGCCAACATGTTTTTGAGTTGAGGGGGAAACCGGAATACATGGAGAAAACTCACACAAGCACGAGAACATGTAAACTCCACACAGAAAGGCCCCAGGTCTGAACCAGGAATCAAACCCAGGACCTTCTTGTTGTGAGGCGTCAGTGCAAACCACTGAGCTGTCAACCTGAACATGTTGTTTGCAATTTTTGCAAAAAAATGTGAACACTTTTTCCATTAATAGTTGTTTAAGTGTTTGTCTATATCTATCATTAATTTATACCCATTTCCCTTAAAAGAAAAAACAAGAATCTGTGAAACTTAATTTGAAATGTCCAGTATTGAGGTATTTATTTCACAGTCACACTGATTGAATTTTTGGCTAAAAGGTTACTGAATCTATTTCAAGTCACTGAATCGTTTTGTTCTAAATGAACCAAGATCATCCTTGAATCGTATCGGCAACCAAGAATCGTGATATGAATCCAATCATTCTTAGAAGGAATCGTTACACCTATAATAATAAGTGAAGTATTTTTACAATATGCATCAGACGTTTATGTAAAATGTGTGGCTTTGCCTTGACATAGATCACTATGTTTTTTTAATCATCTAAAGAATCAGATATTTAATGATCTAGAAAGAATATATATATTTTTTGGTCAAAATAATTTGGTGGTGGTTTTAAATTAAAATATCAGTTGGGTATTTCCTGACCTCACATTTCTGGACCGTGGGTAAGCGGGGACAATCTGTGTGGTTGTTTTTCTCCTCTGCTGTGTTGTCGCCATCATCTGGGACAGTGTCTGCTGATGCACCCCATTGCTGGTTGCCATAGTTTCCTTCTGCCAGCTGAGCAGTGGTGCCCTGTGACTGACTGAGCTGCAGCCGGATCTGCCGGTTCTCCTCCTCCACCTCTCGGACCCTTGATTCAAGGACAGCTCTCTCCAAAACCTGCGCAGCAGGGGTGTCAGTCAAACAAGGTGCCAGAAGGAGGGAGCGACCATCTGAGAGAAAAAAAGAGAGGATGATGAGACTGTTTGCGTTAAAACAGCTCTCAAGATCATTGTTCATATCAAGTCCTGACAAAACCTAAGGGGTTGGACATAACATGATTCACAACACTTCTATCTATCTATGTACCCCCTCCAAAAGTGGAACAGCAAGTCAAAGCCCCTGTTTTTGTTGTACACTGAATATAGCAACAGGTGTTGCTTTTAAAGTTGATTATTCAAACATTAAATAACTCTGTTTATTGATACTATTCTACTTGTGGCCTGGGCTTAAACCTATAAAGTAGGTATCTTGTTAAAGAGGATAAACCAACATAAAGACCAAAGAGTTGTCTCTGGGAGAAAAGCTTAGAAAAAAAAGGAAAATCAATCAGAGCCACTGGACAGACATAGGACATAGCAAGCACAACAATATAAAATGTCTTGAATAAGAAATAAACTACTGGTGTACTGGGCAGCACACGTCCAATAGGTTGGCAAAAAAAAACAACAGTAGTTGATGACAGACATATTGTAAGAGCTGTGAAGGAAAACCCCAAAACATCAGTAAGTGACATCACCAACGACCTCCACAGTGCAGGGGGGGAGGTATCACATTCCACTGTTAAAAAAAGACTAAGAGTAGAAATAGAATAAAATAGAATAGAATAGAAACAAGTTCAGTTCAGTTTATTTATATAGCGCCAAGTCACAACATACATTGTCTCAGGGCACTGTACATGAAAAAAAGAACAATCTAAAGAAGAAGCCAGCAGATTGTGTTGAATCACTTCATCACAGTCTCCATCCTGAGCAAACAGCTGAGAGGAAAAACTTCCTGTTAACAGGAAGAAACCTCCAGCAGAACCAGGCTCAGGACAGGCGGCCATCTGCCTCGACTGGCTGGATTTGGACAGGAAAGAGACACAGAGAATCACAAAAGGATTGGTCCAGGTGTATTTTCCTTTGTTAGAGACAAAGAAAATACATGTTATTGATAGAAATAATTACAATAAGCATGTACAGGAGAGAGACTAAAGACAGCACCTAACTTTTGTGCACCCAAAAGGAAAAATGTTAGGCGCACCAGTGCAACCAGTGCAAAAAGTTAGTCTAGAGCCCTGCTAACCTGATCTGCTCTTTCAAAACATACCACCCCCATGTATGATTTGAGTGATTTCTTTTTAATGGGGGAGAGGGTGGAGTGTCTTCCCTGGGGGAACCAGTGGGGTGGCTAGAAATTTTCAGGTATCTCACTAGGTAATGATTTGATTTTGATTAAAAAATAACAAAAAGCACTCTACCAGCACATTCTCCATGACAGACGCCAAGCCTGGTGACTTTGGGTCCATCTATGACCTATGATCCGAGGTCATCAAGGTTCAGCAGGGCTCCCAAAGTAGAAAAACTCCCCCCTGAGTTCTTCAAAACCCTGAATGTTGATGAGCCATCTTGGTTGATATACCTTTGCAACATTGCCTGGACACTGGGGTCAGGGCCACCAAATTGAAAGACTAAGGTGGTGGTTTTCATCTTCAAAAAGGGGACTGGATGGTGTTTTATTTACATAAGAATCAGACTCCTTAGAAAGTTCTACTCAGAGGTGCTGAGAGGAGCATCGGGCCGATGGTCGAACCCCAGGATCAGAAGGAACAATGCAGGTTCCATTCCTGCTGTGGAACTCTGGAGATGCTCTTTATCTTCACTAGGAAAGGAAAGTGCTCAGACCTGCATTTTGCTTCAACTACTCGCTTCCAGAGTCTGACTGTTGTACCCTGAAGCAGATGTTTATAAACATTAACTGGCACAGATTTGTGAACTAAAAACATTGTGTATTTTTTTTTCTATTTCCCCGAGTGCATACTTCAGCAGGAAGAAACCCCATGCAGTGATGTATCTTGCAGAGAGAGACGTTTCCCATGAGCGCTGTGTGTCTCACAGGGGCTATGAAAGGTGTGGGAAAATGAATGTTAAATAACACGTGACCATGCATCGTCCTGTCGAATGCTGATCGATCATACTGTGTGCTTTAAAGATATGGTGAGAGGTTTAGTTCTCCAGGAAAGACTCAGTGTTGAACCATTGTGATCCACATCCAGAGGAACCAGTTGAGGTGGTTTATTTAGTAAGGATGTCTCCTGGACACCTCCTTAGGGAGGTGTTCCAGACATGTCCAACTGGGAGAGACTTTGTCTCTTGGCTCATCTGAGAATATCTTAGAATCCTCCTGGAAAAGCTGGATTGGATTCTACAAAACATTCAGAAATATTTGCCAGTTTAAAGTTTTTGTCATACTCACTCTCCAGGTTTCCAGCCAGCAGGTAGAGCCAGGTGAAAAGGATAATGGCGGAAAGAGGAACCGCCAGTAGCTTTAAACGGCCACGGCACAGCAGGTTCATGATAGTACAGTGGCGCTGTTGGCTCTATGTGGGTGTGGGTTAGGGGATGAAGAGAAGAGCAGTTCAGGTGGGGCTCAGTCCCTCTTCAGTATCCTGCAGCATCCTTTCATCTGAGGAAACAGGAGATTTATGAATGAACTCATGTTCTCATAATTTTAATCATAACAAAGCAAAAATCTCCATTCCATCTATTTAGTTTTTTACACAATTTAATTCAGTTTAGTCCTAATGTATCCAAATAATTAATTTCCGATTAGTTTCTTTATACAGCACCAAGTCATGATAGTCATCTCTGTACAAAGACATTCACATACTGTACATTACAACATGTTATTTAGTTAAAGTTCTCTGTCTGAGGAAGCAACATGTTGTGTTCAGACTGAAGATGAAAAACAATTTGCTTTGTTTCATGAACCAGCTTCATTTAAATCCTCCTCCTCTGTATTTATTTTTTTATTTTTTACTATGTGACTGAACAAAATCTCTTTAATTAGACAGAAGTGCATAAGAAAACAGAGTTACCAACAGGAAGCATCTGGTTAAAAAAATCAATCTCTGAATGGAGAAAACTTAAGTAAAGAACCAAACATTGATAAATGTTCAACAGTGTCATTGATAATAGTCCTGTTAGGTTTTTGTTTTAAAACTCTATTTGTCTATCAGACATCCCAAACATGAGCAGAAACATCCCACAGACTCAGTGGTCAATCTGTAAAATATCTCATGTTACAGAGATGTTAACAGATTTACTGAGGAAAAGATTCAGATCAAACTAAGAACAGTGACAAAGTCATGTAGGATGTGTGTGTGTTGGTAACTCAAGTTTAAATCTTTACAACTATTTAAAGGCCTAGTGTTCCTTGAAGGGATTTCCTCCTTTCATACAGAGTTTTAGACTAAAACTGTCTTCTGTAGAGTGATGGAGCTGCAGACATTTAGGTCAAACCTCAAAAGTACCATGATGTAAAATTTAAAATGTAGAAAACCTTTCTGACAGCCTGGCCTACTCTTGACGGCTAAGTCAAAGTGTTGAGATTTGAAAAGGATTTTGATGATGGCAAGTCAGTCCCAGACTGAGCTGACTTGTTCATTTTAAATGAAATATGTCATGAATCATTGTGTATGTCATGAAACTTTACTTTTAACAAAACATAATTTGTTTAGAATGATCAAAAATGTTAGCTTGTCAAATAAAGCTAGCTGTCACGTTCTCTCGTTCTGGCCACACCTCCTCCCCCCTTTAGGAGGTGCACCCCTCCTCTCTCCTGCACTACCCACTGTAGGCATTTTTAAAATTTTGCCTTGGGGCAGAGTTATCCTTTTACAGGGGGGGGGGGGGGGTAAGATACACTTTAAGAGAAACCATGACCTGTAGGGTCAAGAGGTCATGTTGGAACAGAAAGGTCCTTCACACTACAATGAAAATGACTATTCTGGACTGTGTACATTTTTTAGTTGTCCACCTTGGCCTGCTTTGGGCAACTGACTTCCAGTTTATAAATCAGTTTACAGCAGTACACTTTAGGTGCTGATAAATCAGCAATCAGCCTAGAGCTTTATTATAGGTTGGTTCAAAACAGACTAGACCTTAAAATGGTGGAAAAAGCTCTCTGCTTTCTGGGAGACCCACTACCGACCACCTGAGTATTGTGTATGCTGCGACAAAACTTATGATGCGACAAAACACAGGGTGTCTAAATGGCTCCAAACTGTAGACTCACATCAAAGGAGTACAGTTTTGGATGACCAGTCGGACTCAGAAGGTCACTCCTTGGCCGAAAGAGCCAAGGAAAGAGTGATGAATGTGGAGGAATGAAGATTGGTATGAAGATTAAAGATAAACCAGATAAAGAGAAAGAAAAGATCTGAGTTGGAGGTGAACTGCCTTTCAGCCTCGAGCATCAATAAACCCAGCAAAGATATAAAAGTGAGGGACAGCACCACTAAAGATGCATTTAATAGGCAGCTTTTGTTGATTCTGCAGGAGTGGCTCAGAGCGCTTGTCGGACTCTAATTGCAGCTGTAAAAATCTGAGTGGAGCACAGGAATGAGGAGGATGAGGCATGAGCTGCAGCCTCCCCTATCTTGTAAGCAGAGCTGAGAACAGCACTGAAGGGACAGATGAATGACTCGTGGGTGGAACAACAAATAACCTGGTCCAACAGCAGGAAATTCAAAGACAACATCACCCACAAACTAGAAAAAATAAATCTATTTCCAACCATTCCTCTGTTGTCCTTCACTGCCTTGAAGCAATCAGTTACTATTCACTACTAACCTAGTTTATTTTCCCTTTGAGTCACAAGGAGCTGATTTTTATCTCCAGCAGTCATTTGCCTCTTTCATAAGTCAAATCTGTGAAATTGCCGCACAGACTGGCCTGGCTTTATTCCCCCTCGGGTCATTCATAAAATCACAGGAGAAGCCACCCAGGTCCTGCACACATGTACACCTTCATAAATGAACTAACACCTCAGAACCAAAAGAGGCGTGGAGCAGACCTCAGCTGGGCTGAAGTGGATCGCCTGTGTCTGCTGCATCGTATTGAACAAAACAAACTAAATTAACATACTTTAGTGATTCTGTGGCGGTTAAATATTTTTTTAACTTGCTACGCAACAAACTTGCTAGTTGCTGTTCTGTGTCATTTTTAATATTCCCTCTGTAATAAATCTGTTTGTTGGTTAGATCATATGGTAAATGGACTGAACTTAAATTTTTTCAGGTCCCTCCGGACCCCAAAATGCTTTACACTTACGGACATTCACACACTGATAATGGCAAATTACACTGTAGCCACAGCTGCCCTGGGGCACACTGACAGAGGCGAGGCTGCCAAGCACTGGCGCCACCGGACCCTCTGACCACCATCAGTAGGCAAGGCGGGTGAAGTGTCTTGCCCAAGGACACAATGACTGAAATGGCTAGACGGGGGATCAAATCAGCGACCTTCCGGTTCCAGAACGACTCCCCTAACCACTTCACCATTCAACAATATCTTCAGTCTGGGTCAGAAGTTCCCCACCCAAACCAAGTACAGTCCAGGACAGGGAATGCATCAGTGAGTCTTGTATCTCACAGCTGCAAAGGGTACAGAATGCCACTGCACATCTTTTAATTGGCACATGAAAGTTTGACCATGTTTGACCATGACTGTAGAGGTTGTTTTTTTTTTAGAGTTGGCGTAGTTTGGAAATTCATCATGTACTGAACCTGATAAAATTTATGCTGCAATAAGATGTTAAATTTATAAAAATTCAACTACAAGTACTGATACTGGAGCTAAACCCAAATAATAATGTTTTTTAATTTATTTATGTGTACCATTTTAATTGTGAAAGAAAGATGTGTAATACATCCCAAAGCTTTTTCAGTCTAATATGAAACCGATCGCTAAGGTAATGGGGTAGACTTCAGCTTTTCTATTTGTGTTGTGGTCTTTGTATTTATGTGGTGTTTTTTGTGTGTGTTGAGGCTTTTGTACTTGTAATGTGGTTTTTGTGCTTGTGATGTGGCTTTTGTATTTTACATCACACCTCTGGGCCACTGTAAATACTTGTGGTCCTGAGATGTTTAGGCACCTGATTGATGACATCATCAAACTGCACTGTTAGGTACAACAACAGTGTGTGGCTATTCCTTGCTAACAGGTTTGTTTATGTTACGTGCACAGTTTGGAATTATTTCAGTGGCCCCTTTGGATGCTAAATTTGCTATTTGCAATGACTGAAAAACATTGGTTATGCAAGAAGGAACCAAGACTTCTTCCTCCAATGCTTTCAATTCAATCTCACACCTTAAGAAGAAACACTCTGAGGTAGGGCTGGGTGGTATGACCTCAAATTCATATCACGGTATAAATTGAATCTATCACGGTAACGGTATATATCATGGTATAAATTTTTCAGAAAAAGTAAAGATAATGTAATTTTTAGAGCATTTATTTTTTTTGCAGAAAACTGTAATCATAATTAAACCCAGCATTCTTGCTTTAATATCTGCCTGTCATACAATGAGCTTCTGCATGTTGAACTGACCTGCTGCTCTGCAGCGCGCTCATCATTATCATTATCATCTTCATTATCAGAGCAGAAGCCGACTTTACATCAGCAAGATGGATTTATGACTGAACGAATGTCTACGTCTTTTTTATCAGCTCTGTGAGTAACAAAGCATAAAAAGCAAGTTTTTATCTGTCGACTTGTGTGTGAAAAAATTACGGTTGTTAAAGTTTTGATCTGCTCGATGTGCAGCGGGAGAGTCTGAAGGAGGGGGGGGGAATCCTGATGTAACTTTTCTACAGCGGGAGGGGGAAATTTTGAGGATTTATTCTCTCTATACGTGTTTTAAAATGCTATAATTTCTTCATTATATTTCGAACTCCTGCTCAGTTGTCTCTGCTCAGCAGGGCTGCAGGTGTGATGACGTAACTGACGATATGATGGTAGAGGGTAAATTTCTACTGTAGGCCAACTTAATACCGTTTCTACCGTCTACCACATATATCGCACAGCCCTACTCTGAGGTACATGCAGCATTTCTGAAGCAAAACAAAGAAAAGAAACAACGGGGACAGGCAGCATTGGAAAAAAAACCCATAGTTGTTGCTTAAAGGACCAATATTACATGTTTCTCAGGCATTTAGTTAAATTCTATACCAAAATCAAGTAACTGTGACACATTCAGTTGTTATGAAAATTATGTCAATTTGTATAAATCAAAACTAAATCTGACTTTGCATCATAGCTATTTCTAAACACCTTGAAATTGGCCTCTGTCTCTTTAAGAACCTCCTACATATTCCATCATGCCCATTTCTGAACGTCAATCACAACAATGTTTCATGCCATTTACAACTGGTCTTAGGAGCATTGTATTTTGTTGTCCGTTGGTCCGTTGAAATTTGAATGATATGCACTGCCCATGAGATGTGGGAGCAAAATGTGGAGACAAGATCAGCTCCTAGAGGTCAGTGAGAACATCTGCCAACAGAGCTGCAGTTCCATGATGAGAGAAGAAGCTTAAAGAACAATGGAGGTGTATTTAATTTGAACTACAGAAGCTCTGTAAAATGCTCTGCATGATGAAAGCTGCTAACTACATTTTTTTTTACTGTAAACAGACTTTATGATCACCCATCACCAAAGGTGAAGAAGCAAGAATGTTTCAGCTGATATTTGTGTTATTTTGTTTCTAATAAAATATCTGATAAACCACTGGACACATTTTAATGAAACTCTCAAAGTAATCATTGGATAAATGTCTACAACTCAAGAATAAACCCAATCCAAGATGGCTGCTGCAGTCTCCAGTTTGATGTGGTAGTACATGAGTCATCCTCAATATAGTCTGTGAGCACAAACAGATGTCATGAGATCTTATAAAACAAAACATTTTTTGCAATGTTTGACCAAAATGACTAACTTTATTTCTTCTTATATTAAAACGGAGAGGCAGTCAGGTAATAAATTTTCCTTCTTGGTCTTTAAGGTTTCATTCTGTAGCTGCCTGATAAAAATATGACGTTGAACAGAAGAACAGCAGCAGCAACCTTTGTCCTGCTGTCCTACCTGGATATTTCCTGTCCTGCGATCTAAACATGTAGAAACAAGTCCAAGTTCAGCCACACAGAGCAAGCTGAGATCTCTCCCTCCTCTTTATATTCCTCCCTTTTCAGCTCCAACAATAAACTCCACTCTTCTTTCCCTTCAGATTGAACTTGTTCTAGTTCTTTGACCTCTGTGGCTGATTCATGTTCTCCTTTTCCCCTCCCACTGCTGCTGCTCCTCCTCCTCATACACAAACAGGCCATAAATCCCTTCCACTCTGAGGGAACGGCTCCCATTTCAGTGCCTGTTATGGTGTTTTTCTGAAGCTTTGAAAAAAGCAGAGCTTATTTCTGTCAAAGAGATGGGAGGAAAAAGGAGGAGGAGAAACCAGGAAAAAGACGCAGTGTCACTTTGCATTCACAGGTTTTTTAACTGTGGAATTAGGAGGACAAAGATAGTTTTATTACCCATATCACTGAGTTTTTTGTTTACTCCTAGAGTGCCTGAAGCAGCTCCTGGAGCTCTGTTGAGTTAGAAACACAGAAAGAGGAGCTGAAGTGTATTACATGTCAGATATCAAGGCTCACTTGTTGTTATAAAGTTTATTAGTTTAATCATTTTCTTCTGCTTCAGTTATACTCCAATAATGGCTGGAGAAAACACGTACAAAAGGAGAACATGTAAATTCAAAAGGCCAGGATTCCATCTGCATCCTTCTAACTGAGAAGCACCAGCTCTAACCACTGTTCCACAATACAATTCAAATTGTTTTTTCAAAACAATAAATGACAAAAATCAAGATTAAAAATAGGTTAAAATGTCTTCTTTTTTTTACCTTTAGGTGGTGTGTTTGTTGAACTTCTCCCCAGCTCTGTGAAGCTGACCTGATTTAAGACTTTAGTCCCACCATAGAAAACTAATGCAGGTAGTCAGACCTCCTGCAGGTTTATTCTACAACGTGCTCAGACACACTTCTCCACCTAAACAAACACGCCTCATGCTCAAACAGCTTTAGATTTACCACACATGGTTTCATTTGGAATAAATTCATCCTGCCTATTTCTCCCTCTGTCCTGGAGGCAGGAATGTGAGGTCTGTATGTGAGAGAACAAGTTAGAGGAAGAGAAAGCACACCTGAGCAAACTGAGCTCTGCTGATAGATGGTTCATTAAGGATGGAAATCAGTGAAGTGGATCAGCAGTGTGTGTGTTGGGGTTAGGGGTCTGGGAACAGACTACAGTTTCTATCTGGTTTTCAAGTGCAGATTGTCATAGCTGTAGGGGAACTCTTCACAACACACCACCCTGGGAATGCCACAGTGGTAATCACCCTCTGTTATGTAAACTGGGAGCTCAGATCCTCCTGCATCTCAGAAATTAGGAAGGATTTTAATGACATGAGACTTGGCTCACTGACAGGACCTCACAGTCCAGGTTCTGTTTTCTCAAACTTCAACTAGAACCAAGTTTGTGATCTGTTCCTCCCTGAAGAGGTAAATCACTAAACTGCTTCATGTCTTTCTTACTGTCTGACAGAAGGGTTTTATTCATGTTTAAATCTACTTAATGTATTGTCTTCATTTTAGTCCTCCAATTATTTGTGCACCCTAATTTCCTAACAAAATATCATCAACTGAACAGATTTTTTTAGTTTCCATAAATAATCACTGGAGGTACATTTACTGTACCATTTGAAACCAACCTAAATGGAGATAATACAACTAACTGGCTTTAAACACACACACACAAAAAACACACAAGCACTTGCCACACACATATATGCCTATAATTTAGTCTTGCTGATCATCATCTGGTGTTTGTAGCTGAGTGTTACTGTAGGTCATTACTTAAAATTTGAGCAAACACTGTTGGTGTTCTTTCTGTTTATCTTTTAGCAAAAGATTTCCTGAATTCACTGGATGAATTTAAATAAAACGTTGAGAACATAATTATTAAATGTGCTAAAGCTGATTACCTTTAGGAGTCATTTCAACACAAAGATGCCCTAACTCAGCCAGTTTTACAGACATTAAGATGATGTGATAAGGGACATTTTTAAATATTAACAGATATTTTAACAAATCTAATTTAGCCAATCAGCCTTAATAATTTTTTATTGTTGAAACAATTAAAAATGCTTTATTCCATACAGTTCATACAGTTTTGAAGAAATGCAGCAGCACACACAACAATCACTTGTCCAGCTTGAAAGGTTTTCAATCAACCAATCAAACAAGGTGAAAATAACTGCAGATTTTTTTAGCTATTGTGATTCAAACATGTTTTGTGACAAAAGTCATGAGGTCAGCAACACTTGTTTTCTGCTTACACTAAGACAGAAATCAAATAGTGATCATGTTGTCTTTCTGCTGTGTTGCTGTGTTGGGATCAAGTTATATTATTATATTATATTGATCATGAATGATTCATGACTGTGAAAATAAATA
>JARVGW010225635.1:0-12193 GCA_031762495.1 Anablepsoides rubrolineatus | reverse complement strand
TCTTTTTGACACCCAGCCGGCTGGCTGACTTTTGCACATTTTGCTAAGTGGGCCCTCGGGTCTTTTTGACCCGCGCTGGACTGCTTTGTTGGCTACTCGGGTCTTTTAGACCCGCTGCTGACTGGCTGGCTGGCTGGCTGGCTGATGCCACGGGTCTTTTGGACCCCCGTTGGCCTCTTAGAGGGTCCTCGGGACCCTGAGGTAACGGGAGGGTTATTGGAAAAGTGTCAGAGGAACAGAGGAAATGTCGCCCTCTCCTGGAAATATCAGAGAATACATGGACCGATTCCAAATAAAAAACCAATATCAAGGTCACAGAGGGTTCGCTTTCGAGCAGGGGAGACAAATAAAACTTACAAAAATGAAATATATATATATATATAATATTTTTAATTTTTATTTTTATTTTAGAACAATAACACGATACATGTTCATTCCGATGTGGAACGAGTTGATGACACGCGTGCCCTTTTCTCCTTCGAGCGCCTGATGAGCTCTGAGGTTTCGGAGCTCCTTGAAGCCACGAATCTGCGATGCTCTTCCTCCGATTCTCTCACCCTGGGCCTTCTTCTCACATTCTCCCAGTCCTCGTCGCTCTAAGAAAACAAAGGAAAGGAGCGAGCTTACGATTTAGGAAAACCCCATTCTCTCTCGTTCATCTGTCGATCTCCGCTCACCATGTGCTGAAAAGCCTGCCCGTGATAGTAGCTCTCAGCGGGGGGACATTGGATTCCATCCTGCAGCAGGCGTTCCTTGCTGCTGGCCACGAGATGAAGCTCGTCTCCGTCGTAAGCGTAAACCTTACCGTCCTGAGAAGTCATCAGAATAAGACGATTGCACAAGTACGGGGTTCCTTGAGCGTAGCCGAGAATCTTAAGCTTTCCCAAATCTCTCAGATAAAATTTGCTGCACCCTTCTATTTCTCCGGGGCTAAACTCTGTGTGTTCCAGCGTTCCTCCAATCGTCACCGCAGCGCCTTGTGAATTTGGCAAAGTGAATCTCTCTTGTGCGAAGGAGGACATGGTGGTGTCGGTGCGCTTTGAGTTGAGAGAGTGTGACAAAATTTCTTTCTATCCTGCTGATGAGCGAGTCTGGATAATCTGCTTACAACTGCTTTAATCTAAGGACGCTGTTTTGTCGCCCGTCCCTCTCTCCCCAGAAAAGTTAACATATATACCAGACGTTGTTCTGTTTCAGACTTCCCTGACCGTGCTCCCCTCCCACTCTCAAAGACATATAAGAAGGTGCAACCGAGTTCCAGAGGAAGCGAAATCCTACAACTTTACAGCCGTTTTTATATCATGTCCTTCTCGAGCTGGTCCAGCTGCTCCCACAGCCCAGTGGAACTCGGAGACGGGCTGAATTCTTCAAGCAGCTCACCCGGTCAGCCGGGCCTAGAGGACGACGGGTTTTATTCCTGGGGTACCTGCGAAGAGGTTTACGTCGATGAGGAGTCGAGTGCCTTGCGCGGCGGCGACTCTGCCACACATCTTTCAGAAGATTGCGTCGAAGAGCAGAGGATAGCTGCTCGTCAGCTTTTGGAGTACGAGATCCTGGATGTCATCCCAAAAGAGCAGGACCAGCAAAGTTTCTCCTGTGACTCCTCTGACGAAGACGATCCTTCTGAAAAACGCTGGAAGTGGAGGACGGTGGTGGTGGGCCGGAGAAGGATCCGTAGGTCCATGAAAGCCATCGATGTGCTTGAACGCCACTGTAGATTAACACCGGATTTCGGATGGCCTCTGTGGCTAACGGGCTATCGTTTACACCGAAACGAATCCAAGACTCTGCGTCTCCTTCTCACGCACAAGGCAACCGGATTCTACTTGAACCACGGAGCGGGGCGAGCAGCTGTCGCGTGCTGGGCGACGGAAGGCAATCGGTGCATGGCCTGCCTGTGGATGGGACCCGAGGGCCGATGCCTGCTCTATCTGGACGCGGCCGAGATAATAAGGATGCGTAGAAGTCTCATGGCCGGAGACTGCGTGCCGCAAGGAGGGATGGAGGTGGACCTGAGACTAGCTTGTTGTTTGCTCAAAAACGTGCTGCCGACAGCTTATTGGTCTTTCGTGATCCGCGTCGTCTTGCTAAACCCTCAACGAAGGTCACTGCGTCTGCCTTTTATGGAAAAGCATCACCAAGTCAGGGAAAGTGACGAAACCTTCGATGAAAAGGCCCTAGCTGGTTGTGGAGCGGAGGACATTCTGGACTAAACTTCCCATTATTGAAAATACATTGAAACATTTTACGTTTAACCTGCTGTACTGTTTAAACTTGTTCTAAATTCTTTTTGAAATAAAGACTGACATTCACTTCCATGAGTATTTTGATTTCATTCGAGGGTTTATGATCTGTTTCAATGAGACAGTTGCGGTGTCAAAGAGAGATGTCCATATAGCCAGCAGTCACAAAGATTTGGAGATTTTTATTTTATTTGAAAAAAGCCAGAGTATATGTTTCATAGCGTTTTATATACAGCAATACAACAGCGTTTCATGACAGCCCTGCACGCAACACAGCACACGTTATATTTTTCAAATTAGTGAGAAGTATAGTAACACAAATACAAATGGTGTACATTTTTTTTATTTTTCTTTTATACAATATATTCAGATTCAATCCCAACACTTTTTCACGAATGAAACACTCTCCGAAGGTTGGTGATTGGTGTGCTGCAAATGGAACATCTTGTGTTTTCGCAGATACAAACAAAATGTCCACATTGTGTCAGCCAATCTTTTTTCTGCCTGCAACACTCAAGGCAAGTGGACTCAAGGTCCGGAGAAATGTGGATAGGTGTCTGTTTGGCAGATTGTGCTCTGCAAACTCCACAATGTACACGACCGTTACTTTTCTTCATTTTAGGCAGGCAGGTAGTGCAACTCAAGTGTCCGCAGTCCAGCAAGAGATTAGCGTTGTTGTAACAGCAGTGGCAGGGGAAAGATGCCTCCGTCTCAGATTCTTGGAGCTCTGAGGGATTTTCTGGTTGCTTTTTACCTACACATATAAAATGAGAAAATGAATGTACTGCATTTCAGCACTGAATAAAGGACACAGGTGTAGAAATATGATATATATATATATATATTTTAACTCACCAGTAATTACTATCCTGCTAGCAGATGTGACAGTTATGAAGTCTCTCATCATAGTATCACCCACTGGTATTACAGTCTGCCTGGACTGAAGGTCAGGTCTCAGATGCGAGTTTGTTGACATCTCCGCATTGCCACATTTAACAGATGACAGAAATCGACCGTCAGCTTTCAGGGCCTCACTTAGTGTGGTAGTTCCATCCTCGTAGTAGATGAGGGCTGATGGAGTGTTAGAATTAGAGTCGGATTGAAGACTGTGGTCTCGAGGCGGCATCGTGTAGGGTTTGTGTTTCAGTACACGGTCTTTTGTTTGCACGCTGATGCTCTTCATGTTGTGGTGAAATGTGCAGACCTCTGGATCTTTACCAAAGTTGTCGTTTATGGGGATCTTGTTCACTTTAACTATAGTCATGCCCCATTCACAAAGCGCAGTGCAAGGAGCTCTTGATGAAACAGCAGTGTATGAATTCCACACATTGGAACACAGAAGCCCATGTTTTTTCATGAGGTCGAAAATTCTCTGCGGCTCTTCACATCGCACATTCAACATCTTGGTCTCAGAGTTCTTTGTTCCAGGCACAGGCAGTAACACATTGACACTGTGAGGTTTCTGTGAAGTGACAGACAAAAAAAGGACAAGAGAAAGTTTTGGTAATGAAAAGGATAGCAATATATAAAACTACAGGTTATTGTTTTGTTATAACATTCAAGTCCTACTAGAACAGCAAAGAAGGATAACATCATGATGAAAATGTAACTTACGTGTTGACAGTGAAGCTTGAACATCGTATTGTTGTCAGCCGTGGTCAACTCGGTCAGCTGGCTCAAACCGTTCTCGTTCATCAACTCCGAGACTTTGTTCACATGCTGGTAAAAGCTTTGTCCGAGTGACATTTCTGTGCTCAAGACACTGTATTTGTTGATATGAGGTTGCATTTGGAGACAGTAGTCCAGCAACTCAGTTAACTGCCCTGACTCCATTTGACTGAGTTTTGGATCGACCCACAATCTTTGTATTACACAAAGTAGTCGTTTTATATATTTTTCAGTATGTTTCTGCTGTATTTTAACGCATATCACTGTAACTGCAGTCTTTTTCAGGTCACCATTCTCTGAACTACAATCAGCATCAAATTTCCATCTACTCACATGCCAGTTGGTCACATTATCTGTAACAAAGTTGATATGCTGCAGTGGGTTAGAGAACCATCTCACAGCTAATGTAAGATATTCCATTCTGTGCAAAGTTGTCCCGAAATGAAGTTTGTCTGAGCTGGGTCTGAGCTGAGTCTGATCTGACTCTGAGCTGATACTTTATACTCAGACCATTGCATCCCTGCGGCCAATGAAAACACACCGGGGGAGATTGTGAAATGGGAGGTGTCTGATTGTGAAACTTCCACAGAGCCAAAAGTCCGTGTAGTGAACGGTCCGTCCGGAGCTAAACACAGCCCACGCACCTCCCTGCTGTTCTTCAACAAGGGTGGTGGTGGAAAGGTCTGATTGCAAAACATTCACAGACTCTATTGTCCTGTGACCAGCTTAAAAACCCACGTCCGTCCGGTGTCGAATCCGTCCGGAGCTAAACTCAGCCCACGACCTCCATGCTGTCCTTCAAAACGGGGTGGTGGTGGATTGGCACTCACAAACAGTTGTGAAATGTTCACAGACCCCACATGCTGTCCTGTGACCAGCTTGAAAAAGAAAGTCCGGCTGACGTTCTATCCGTCTGAAGCTAGACTCAGCCCATAGCCTCCCTGAACAAGGGCTGTGGAGTTGTGAAACCTTCACAAATTGAAAAGTTCGTTCAGTGTAAAGTCCGTCCACAGCTATACTCGGCCCAAGGTATCCCTGATGGCACAGTATACATTGACAAGGGCCAGATTTGAAGAGTCTGCTCCTCCCTTTCCCAATGTCTGTAATAAAAGGAGACATTTAAACAGAAAGGACTCATACCACAGCACTTCATCGACTGACCGAGTTCACCCTCCACAGATTTCACTTGCGTTTCCATGACAAGAATGGCTGGGTATTCAAGCAAAAACTGGAGAGTGATTCTCAAAGAATACGCTGAAGAATACAAGTCGACCTTTGAATACACAGACATGGTTGAGAGTGGGATGGATCACGATAAATCTTTCAGTTGCAAAGTTAAAATGGTTTTGAATGGTCAGAACTACCACGCCGAGGGTAAGGGTAAGCGTAAGAAAGAAGCCAAAACCCAGGCTGCCAAAAGGCTTATGGAGTCAGTAAACCGAAATGTCGGAAACCCTAATAGCAACTCAGACAACCTCATGAGCGGGTCTCAAAAACTGAAGCCTCGTGCCATCTGTGATTCAACCACCAGTGAGTCTCAGATCGACGACAAGGGGGATCAACACGGATCTGAAAACTTTGTTGGAAAATTGCAAGTAAGACATTCATTTGTTCATTGTCCTGTTACATTTTGTTTTTAAATATAAACCTAATAGCCTCTTTTTGACACTGTTCACACTTTCTCCTAGGAGCTCTGTCAGCAACAGAAATGGCCTCTACCTACATATGATGTGAAACACATCACTGATACATACACCTACACTTGTTGTTTGAAGGTGTTCGTAACCGTACAGGGTGAGTATTTCTGGTTTACTTTCATGGCAAATAAGACTTAACACTTCACTTCTAACCAACTATATATATATCGTACTGCAGGAACTGAGACCACGAAAAAGAGTGCAAAAAACAAAGCTGCAGAGAACGCATACACCGTCGCCCAACGTATTCTGGTCACTGGTGCGACGACAATCTGAGCAGGACCTGATTTTGGGCAGCTGGAGACATGGACATGAACAGAAGAAACGCCACCACCGCCAACTCTACTGTGTTTTCAGGAGGCGATGAGTTGTGTAAATTCTCTATGATGTTCCTCCTAATATTGGCTGTGATTGTATTTACGTACGGCTTGTATGCCATTTGTGTGTCATGTAGAAGAAGACAGAGAATACGCAGACTGACTTCATATCATGACACAAAATTGTAAGCATCCTAGCTTTAATAAACCAGATGAATTCTGTGTAATCCACTTGCAATAAAAGTTGTCTTATGCTGTTGACATACATTAAATAAAAAAGAGACACAGTTGAAGTGAGTCATCATCTTTATTGTCTCAAACATTGATGGGGAAACAGACAAACTGGTGATATAACAGTGAAATCTCAAGTGTGAACAAAACAAACAACATTACATTAAAAACGTCCTTTAGTAAGTGAGATCTCAGGCGTTTCTAAGGCTTACACGAAGAGTTTTCAAACCCTTTTAGTCGGTCACGCTAACGGTGGTTACATTCTCGAACAGCCGTCTGAGAGAAGTCACAGATCCCAGTGGGCTCAATAGAACTGTGAGCACTGACACACTGTAATAATCAACTGACAACTCCTCCACAGGTCCCTGTTTTCTAACCTTTGTGAACATTATAACAGGTGCCCACTTTGATTCAGTCTGAGAAACTGCATCATGAGCAAAGTAGCTCTCGTTTTCAGAGATCAACCTAGAAGGCTTCAACCGATCCACGCTAGAAATCCCAGCCAGCGCATAGATGTTCAGAGTCACCTTAGTAAAACCTTTCGTGCAATCCAGGCCTGTCGCTTCCACCCTACAAGATCCGAAAACTCTGGATCTCAGTCTCAATATTATGTTTCTGACCAGCCTGTTCAGCCTGGTGTCACCCAGGCTCTCTGCTGTTTGATCGCCTCTGAAAGGCCTCGGGGCCCCGTATACCAAAATCTTAGCGTTACACGCACCTCCTAGTTCTTCTTGGTCAGCACGCGAGAGCCAGTTGGGTGCGTCGGCCAGATAGTCCCTGAATGTGAAAAAGTTGCCCTTTAGGGACAGCAGGCCCGGTTTCGTTCGCGCGCCGTGATCTGAGCCTCGGAGCTGCTCTGTCAACTCGGTCAGCAGGTGCCGGGCCGACGTTTCTACTCCCAGTCCTTCGATCCAACTGCATAAATGGGACCCGGGTAGGTGCTTCGCCACCATCCTAGTACAAAGAGCGAGCAGACCTGGGCACTTTTCGCCGAACAATGGGGCTCGCTGGTGAAAGTTGAAGCTGAGATAAGAGACGACATCTATCATCACGACTCCTTTGCTGAAAAGCACGTGCCTCCATTCTGTCATGTGAACGGGTAACATTTTCACCTCCAAGGCGGCTCTGAGGGTGAGAAAAACCTGCAGCAGAAAGCCTCGCGTCGAGCCTGGAGAGTCCAACTCTGTCCAGCTAGACACAGGCTGGCATCCTTCAAAGAGCTGAGCGTATTGAAAAACGAACACATTGTCGCGTCTTGAGCAAATGTGCGATGTCTCCTGGGGACCTGTGAATAGGAGAGGGTGTGATCTGGTCACGGTTTGCGACAGGTTGACCACCGTGTCTTTGAAAAGTGTTACTTCCAGTTCGTTGGAACTTTTCAGAATGACCATCCTCGTGTCGATTTCACCTTCCACCTTTTTGCCTCTTAAAACCACGGTGCCCCGCGTTCCCGGCTCCGTGGTCGCCTCCGCTACGTCAGGATTGGTTTGTAACCCAGCGGCCTCAGAGCTCGAGGTTCCGCACGCCTCCCCTGTCTCCCCGTGACCAGCGCGAGTCATCTCATTGGGGAGTTCGGGACCCTGTTCACATGGCTCACCGCCGAGACGCCGCTCTCCTTCGTTGTTAACCTGGAGAAGAGTCTGAGAGCACCTGACCTTTTCTTGGATCGAGGTGGAGTCGCAGGCCCTGCGTTTTTTGATGTGCATTGTCCTCTCGTGCAATTCTTTCAGCTCTTTTGCCTTCTTTGAGTACCACTCGTAGGGCTGGATGAGTCCGGGAGCCAACCTGAACAAGTCTATGCCGTAGTAAACTTTCTGATCGGGCTTTATCACCTTACAGGAAGGCCGAGCAGCAGATCCCTCTGCCACCGGTTCGGGCGGCTGTTCCGGAACGCACTCGTCAGAGATTATCAAGTCCGTGGGTCTGTACTCCCCCACTCGCACCGAGGAAGGAATCCGGTCGAAAGGCAGCCGAGCCTCGCTCACGTCTCGGCTCAAGTCTCGGTACCGCCTGAGGCTCAGCAGTCGGGAAGGAGACCACCTCTCTTGAGGGAACAGCGTGATGCAGAGAACTCCCATCGAGATGAAATCTTCGTCCGATACATCCCGCCGCCCCGCATGTCTGAGCTGTTTCAGTATCTCTTGCGCCGAAGGCCTCACGGCTCCGTATTTAAGGTGAAGTTCGCGAGCCTTCATAGATTTCATGTAGTCGAGCTCCAACGTTTTGTCATTCTCCGGACTGTAGACGCCGACTAATTTTGAAAGATTCTCAGCGTAGGTTTCTTTGCAGTAACCTCCGCCGCCGTCGCTCCTTTTGAACGAAACCAAAGGTGTCCCGCTGTGCAGCTCCCACATAACGCAGTACCAGCTGAAAATATCGCTCCCCGTAGCCGAGTTCAAACACCAGAGCACCTCCGGAGCCATGTTTGTGCGGTTACCCCGAGGCTGATCCGGGGTGGAAAAGTTGCAAGCGGTCCCAAAGTCGCTGATTTTGAAAGCGAAAGGTAGGGGCTTTCTATCTGGCTGGTGACACACGAGGACGTTCCTGAACGTGAAGTCTCTGTGCTGGACGGCTCTGGAGTGCAAGTAATCCAGCCCTCTGAGCGTGTCCAGTTCGACCGCCGGCACGAACGAGCTGTCCCCGATTCGCCATGCGAATTCCTGCAGCGAACAGAGTGCTCGTTCCATTACGATCACGGCCCTTCCTCCCAACTTGTAACCGGGTACTTCGCACCAAAAACCTCCGAAAGTCCGGAGGATGTTGGGATGTTTCATCGAGACGCCGAGCATGACTTCTTCTGTCTGAGAAGCCACATGAGCGTAGCGGCCGAACTCCTGATCGATAAAAGGGATGCTCCAGTTCACCGTTTCTGGAAACAGGTTGGTTTTCGCCACGAGGCGACCGTTTAACGCGACTGTCACGCCGAAACCTCCTCGTCCCAGGACCTTGTTTGGCGTCGTCATCAGCTCCTCCAGATCAAACTCACAGTCCTCGTGTTCAGCTATGTCGGCGTAGATGCTCCAGGGACTGACCTCCGCAGTGGGTTGTAGAGGCTGGTAGCTTCGCCCAAAGTTGTCCACGGTCTCAGCCTGAGACCTGTTTTTTTTGACAGTTTTGTAGCTCGAGGGTAAAAAGCCGTCTATCACGGGCCGTTCTTGCTGAGACTTGGGTTTGAAAATCTGAGTTGGACATTTTGCCAATGTGGGAAACAACCGACCCCCACCGGCGTCCTTGATTGTTTTTTGTGCATCTCTGATCAACTTACTTATCTCCTGGCAATACGGGGCTCTCACCACGTCGCATGGGATTACTGTGAAAAGTACGATGGCGTCGGGCTCGCAGCGGCCTGTCAAAGTAGAGTCGTTGTTCCTTTTAACGTCTACCACCAGGCGATCTTTCCCCTCGAGCTCAGGTTCTTCGAAGATGCCCGCCATTCCTACGTTTCTAAGCTTACGAAGCGTGAGATACCTGTTGACAACCTCCATAGTGTCTTCATCATATCTGAAGGTGAAATCTTCACTGTTTGACCCGAGCCATTCCAGAACGCCTTTCTTGTCTTCGTAATGTAAAGTCTTAACGTGATACAGGTTGTAACGGTCCACCAGGTCCAACAGCCTTTCCACGTAGCTTCTTGTCTGTGGGGCCATATTAAGCTTCAACGTTCGAAGGAAAACGTAATCGAGCAGGGCGTGAGGGTAGAGACTTTCCTCCTTGGTAACTGAAATTTGTAAATAGAAGACCATGAGCTCCCTGGTTCGAAAAGAGATTGCATTCAGTCCACAAGTGTCTGCGGAGCTTTTTGAGTGTCTTATTGTGGCAGGAGCCCCAGCCACAGGCTTGTTTAACAACACCACTTTCAGGGACGGAAATGCTCTTCAGACCAGCTTACAACGTTTGAGAGATATGTGGCAAGGAGTTGATGCTTTGTATGTGCCGAGATTCGATTTACTTTCCCTTCACCAGATGGAGTATTGTAGCCTTGGGTTCCCAGAAATGCCTGTCCCTGACAGAATAATGTTGGACGTTCGTAAACTTGCAAGATATTACGTTTACCTTTTGTTTCGTTACTGCATGAGCGCAGCGGGACCACTTATACCGTGCAACCAGCAAGGATTCAGGTTGGGCCTTCTCATGTCTCAGCAGGGAAAAAAGGCTAATTCCACAGCTCTGTTACTGGACATACCCGAATACTGGCTTCAGATGAAAGTTTGTACCAACTTCCCTTCAGCTCCACCTTTTCCTGAAAGCGACTTCGCGAGCGGCCGGAATCCTGTACCACATCAGCCACCTTTGCCTTTTGCTGATTATCCACGAGAGACCAAGGACCATCAGCAACACAGCAAGAGAAATCAGCAGCTGCTGGATTTCAAAAACAAGCAGTTGTACCCAAATGTCCAGCAGATGCAACTCTCCTCCGGGTCTGAAGTTGATGTCAAAAGTTTCAAGAGAACTGAAAATAAACACAGACCACTGAAAAACACGTTCCCTGAATGTTATGACTCAAACCTGGAAAGTGACGGGGAATAATGAACACACAGACTAATGTACTGATGAATGGAGACATGTTTTATATTTTATGTGATAATGGAACTTATATCTTTATGAATTTCTAAATGTTTTTAATTTGACACATGTATTATCAACCTAAACACTTTATGTACCCATTTGCATTTGTTCCATACTGAAGAGACACACAGAGAGGACTTTTGTTACATTATATATACTTTTGAATTGCATGTGTAAATAAACTGCCTGATGTAAAAAGCCCTGGAGGTCAGGTTTTAATTGAAAACTTGCCACAGGCTGCTGTGATGGCTTAGTTATACCATTCTTTATCCTTGAGTTTACTGTGATGCATTCTATTCACCCTGCTCCTGGATGTACTGCGAGACTGGATGAATAAATGACAAGTTATTGGATTGGGAGACTTTATTTCAAAAACACTTTTGGTTTATACAAATAAAAACACTGTGAAAATGTCAAGAGTGGTCCTTCTGGGAGAAACGGCGCCCTCCGGTGGATGGACGCTGTCGTATCGAAGACGGCGCCATCTGCTGGACGGGTGGGTTAATATCAGTACGGCCACAGGTGTGTTTGTTACTTTTACAGAAATGTCTGGGCTAATGGGATTTGTAGACCTGTTGTTGCTTTAATGATGAAATATGCCCGCTCCACCGGTTTCTTGAGTTAAAAAAAAAATACAGAAAACAACAGGTTTCTTAGGAACATTTTTATTGAAGTTAAGAAAGATACATAAAATCATTATTTTTGTCATTACAAAGATTCAAATGAACAAGTTGGAGAAACAGTAATAAGTGGAGGTACTTGTAATGGAAATATCACAGTTTTGCTAAAAAGCAGCACCATCTCCATCTTTTCATTTTGTCCAGTGCACGTGTATGTTGACATTTCAGATACAGTATATGAAGCAAGAAAACAGACAAAACACATCATCAGGTGAATTTGCTAACATTTCAGTATACATTTGCTCAGTCAGTGTAAGTTGTAAACAATATTAGCTAAGATAGTTGTTCACATTGGTGCATATAAGAAATCTCCTTCATTCTATCAAGTTACGATTTGTGAGGTACTGCACATGGCATAATAAACTCATTTTCACTGACTATTTGAATCAGCTATTTTACATTTACAGGTAATTGTAATACTCGGTTGTGGTGCAAACCCGAGTGAGACCCATACGAGCAGAGCTGTCATTGTGATAGCTATTAAACTCATCTGTGATATTCACATAGGTCCCGTTTGCTTCATTGTCACAAGGACAGGTGAACATGTTGTTAGCAATCTTGAGGTTGAATTTGTAATTCAGATCAACGTGTGGTCGAATCTGATAGACTTCGGGGGTTAGACTGTCCATCCCGCTCTTGTGGGCCAAGGAAGCAATCAGATGGACCAGACTGGGTCCTTCCGACGGCATGCTATCTAAAACCACTTTAAGTTCCCTGTTTACCGGTGACACGTACTGAGCTGTAAACCACCTGCTCAGATAGAAGACCATTCTTCTAAACTCTGTAGACGT
>JARVGW010225558.1:0-12204 GCA_031762495.1 Anablepsoides rubrolineatus | reverse complement strand
CTCTCTGAAGGAGGTTTTCTGAGACCAAGGTCAAAGACAGGTGGAACGCTTTATTCCACCTCATGGTGACCACTACACATATTTCAAGAACAAACGCATTCATAATTTCCATGAAAAATGTATCGCTTACAGAGAACAGAACTGAATGGGAGAATGAGTTGAGTGAGAAATTGAAGGATGATTGCTGGAACAATGATTACAGAGTAAACAACAGTACCTTTTGTGCAAAACTTGGCATAATACAATTCACGGTTCTACATCGCAGTCATTATTCCAAAGCAAGGTTGGCAATTTTTTTTCCTAATGTAGATGCAAGTTGTGACAGGTGTCATCAAACTCCTGCAAACTTGACTCATATGTTTTGGACCTGCCCCTCCCTGACTACTTATTGGGTGGTAATCTTTAAAACATTGTCAGAGTGGTTAAATACCAATCTGCAACCTAATTGGCTATATTTGGTGTCAGTTATAAAAACCTCACAATTAGGAAAAACCACACATATATTATTGCGTTCATCACTTTACTTGCACACAGAAGGATTTTATTACATTGGAAATCCAAAGACCCACCTAAAGCTGGTCTGTAGCTTGAAGATCTGATGCAGTTCACACAGCTAGAAAAGATTATACATACACTAAGAGGGTCTAGGTATAAATTCTTCTCTATCGGAAATTCAGTGCTGATATACCTAGACAAACTCAAAACCATACCTTCTTAATCTCATTGAGCCTATTTTATTTTATTTTATTTTATTCTGTCTCATTTAATTTTATTATTTATTTTAGTACATTTGTTTTTGTTTCTTCCTTCTTGGTCTTAACGATGTTTGTCAATACAAAATGTGGGGCCTTTTCAGCAATGCACAGTTTAAAGATTTCTTTGCTTCTTTATATGAGTGTCCCTGATGTTGATGATTCGTGGGTGGTTTGAGGGAATGGGTTGAATGATTGACACATAAATGTAAAAATATGAGCAATATTTAAAGGATGTTCTTTTGATGTGTATCTGTTTATATATTGGTGCTCAATAAAAAAAAGACACACACACACACAAAACAAACTGTGTTTGGGGTGTATTTTAAAATGTACCACAAATGTGCTTACCAATAAAACAAAAGTAGTCCACTAACCTATCAAAACCTTCCAAAGTCATGGCAACATTATTCTAAAATATTATGTTTTGTACACTTATGATAATGCTGAGATTTGTGAACAGTTACTTAGAGCTTAAAGTTTTATATTAAAATCTGAATTATTCTTAGATGCAGTTGAGTCAGTGATTGCACACCATGTACCTGTCTATTACCTCTTTTTTGTGTGTGGAAACATCATTACATTAATCAGTGTCACTCTGCAGTGCTTCATGATATGATAGTTTAAATCTCTAACACAGCTGGTCCAGCTGTGATTCTTCAATAATCTAAAACATTTTGTCATTGCAGGGCTTTTTGTTCTGCAGCGTATTGGTTCCATCCAGGAAGGTAAATCCAGCTTTACTCTGTCTGGGAACTACTACAACAGAGAGCTTTCAGGTAATTAATGCCCGTTATTTGTCAGCAAGTATGTGGCTGCATTAGTAGTTACCCTTATAACTTAATGAAACACTGCAATCCAGTGTAGATTTTTTTCACAATATAAAACATTTTTTCAGACAGTGAATTTTTTTTTTGTTTTTGTGAGCCATAGTCGTCAAAATTACAATAAATTAAGGCTTGAAATATTGCTCTCTCTGTAATGAACTGAGATGAGACAAGACAAAACAAGATTTTATTAGTCCTGCAAAGTGGGAAATTTAGGTTGTCACAGCAGGAAGTGAACAGTACCAAATCAGAGCAGCAGGAATGAAAAACGATAAAATAAAAACAACAATACATTGTATAACACCATACAAACTAACTAGAAGGATTAATAAATAAATAAATAAATAAAATACAGATGTGTCTGTGCGTGTGTATACAGTGGAGGAAATAAGTGTTTTTTTTCTTGTGGATTTTGCTTACTACTTACTAGTGGCACTTACTACTTTGCTTTTATACTTATTTCTGTCACTGTATATGTATGTATATATATGAATACATGTTCACATAAGCATATACGTACAGTCATATGAAAAGGTTTGGGCACCCCTGATCATCTTAATTATTTTTGTCTACAAATCTTTGGGTGTTTGGATCAAATATTTCAATTTGATAAATGAAATAACTGAGACAGCCTGCTTCAAATCATCCCACAGCTCTTCAATAATATTCAGGTCTGGGCACTGGGATGGCCATTGAAGTACATTGCACTTGTTCCTCTGCATGAATGCCTGAGTAGATTTCAATCAGTGTTTAGGGTTGTTGTTTTGTTGGAAGATCCATCTCCAGTGTAACTTTAACTTTGTGTCTGATTCTTGAACATTATTCTCAAGAATCTGCTGGTTTTGAGTGGAATTCATGTGAACCTCAACTTTAACAAGATTCCCAGTCCTGGTATTGGCCACACAATGTCAAAACATGATGGAACCACCACCAAAGTTTATGGTGGCCAGCAAGTGTTTTTTTTGGAATTATGGTTTTTGCTCCCATGCATAGCCCCCTTTATTGTGACCAAACAACTCAGTCTTTGTTTCATCAGTCCACAGCACCTTATTTTAAAATGAAGCTGGCTTGTCCAAATGTGCTTTTGCATAGCTCAAGTGACTCTGTTTGTGACGAGCATGCAGAAAAAGCTTCTGCTGCATTTCTCTCCCATATAGTTTCTCCATGTGCAAAGTGTGCTGAATTGTTGAACTTAACCAGAACTGTGCCTGTGGTCTTGCATTTCCTTACTATGTTCCTCAGAGTGGAAACTGACCACTGAACTCTCTGAGATAGCTGTTAATATCCTTCCCCTAATTCCTAATATTGAACAGTCTTTGTTTTCAGGTCATTTGAGAGTTGTTTGAGGCCCACATGTTGCCAGTCTTCAGAAGAGACACAAACAGAATAACTTGAAACTGACCACCTTAAATACCTTTCAAGGTTCAAGGCCTAACGAGCTTACCAAACCAATTTTGTGTTACAATAAATCAGTGCGAAGTAGTTAAAGGTATTCAAATCAACAAAATTATTATTATTGCACCTGTCAAATTTAGTTTTTACACCTCTTGCACATTTGTTATTTCGAAAAACCTCGTTTCACAAATGAAATATTACTATGTCCATCAGTTGAAATATCAAACTAAATAAGATGATCCAAACACCCAAAGATTTGCCCAAATCTTTTCATATGACTGTATAAACACATACATATAAATACATATCTGCACACATGTACATGTTAACATCAACAGAAATCTACAGTGTATATTGGAAATGTGTTTGTTAGTCTATGTGAGAGAGTGGTTAGCTGCTTGGCTCTGTTGTAGTGTGTGACAGCAGTTAGAAGGAAGGTCTTTCCCACATGGTGGATGCAGCTGAAGGAGCTGCTCAGTGCCACCAAGGGGGTGGGAGATGTTGTCCAACAGGGATGCCAACTTAGCCACCATTCTCCTGTCACTCGCCACCTCAAGAGGGTCCATAGAGCATCCTGGAATATAATTTTAGTTTCACTTTCTGAAATGATTAACAAAAAATATATATATATTTGATTTTCCAATTTTCTGAGCTGTACCTATAAAAGAATGTTTTACATGTCAGGCTGGGAACCTTTCATCGAACCTTGGACCTGCTTCCTGTCATGGCAGCAACAGGCTGCCGGTCGCCTTCACCCTCCACGCTTCAAGATGGAAGTTCGAGCCAAACAAAGGCTGGACATTAACGTCACTTCTGTCCTGCTGGGTAAGTTAGGGGGAAAATATGCTTCTTTTTGCACAAACTTCCCAAGCTGACTGAGTAAATTTTCACACATAGTTCACTCACATCAGTGTCTTACATCAGAAACTTGTTTCTCTGGTTCTTCTAGAACAATACAACACTACCAAGAGCTCCTGGATAGCTGACTATTGTAAGGAGGATAAACAGATTGTCAGTTCACCCACTCTGCCCTGGATAGGCTCATCTGTTGACCCACCCAGTTTTGGACAGAGTAAGTCACTTACAACACTGAAAAACATTACGTTTTACTATGGAATGTTGGTCCCTACGGACTCCAAAGTGCTTCAACCATTCACCCATTAATACACACACTCCCACACTGATGGTTATAAGCTACATCAGCCACAGCTGCCCTGGGGAGGACTGACAGAGGTGAGGCTGTCATGCAGTGGCACCATCAGGCCTCTGACCACCACCAGCAGGTAAGGCAGGTAAAGTGTCTTGCCTAATGAAACAACTGTGATGGATGGCGTGGGGAATTGAACCAGCAAGTTCGACTCATTTTGCACACCCCCTCTAATTATGAGTTTGTGGTGTTTGTTTTTCTTATAATTTATTTTTTTTGCATGGTATCTTGCTTTTATTTCATCTTTATAGTCTTGTACAGTAGTTTTTATTTTATTCTATTGATGGATGGATGTAGCTGCTGCTGCTGCTACACCTGAATTTTCACACCGCAGGACAATAAAGGCTGTTTCTATTTTTATTCTATTTTATTCAACCCACTGGTTACAAGACGACTCCCCTAACTACTCCAGGGGCTTTTGTCCTAAATACCTTCAACTGGGCATGTTGTCAATGTCATATTTCCTATTTTCTCATTCACACCATCCTTCACAGCCTGTGATATTAGTTGTCATACATTTAGATATTTTGATCTATAAATCATACGTTTGTTTGACTTATCATTTTATGTGCCTCTTCTTTTCAAATATCATTATTTAACTAATAACTTCTGTTATAGTAGTACTTTATATAACACTGTCCACTAAACCAGTCTCTGCCATAGTGTTTGTTTTTTAACTTTAGTACATTGTAAAGAAGTACTTTATAAAAAGTCAAGCTTCAAACACACTAGGATGTTTGTTGTTGTGATATTTGAGACCTGTAGCTCCAGATAAGCTGCTTCTTTAAAGTTCTCAGCAGTTTAAATAGACCAGTTGTTTGATGTAATTGTAACGTTCCATGTTAAAGTTTCCATTAAATTATTATAAAGGATCTCTCTCTATGATGTTCCCAGAAGATGCCAGGCTCTCAAAAAGGAGGCAGCCGTTTGTGCCATATGCCCTCCGCAACAACACAGGATGTACCCTGTGGTTTGCCACAACGACTACTACTCCCACAAGGTAGGTCTAACCACAGTCTGCTGCTTTTAACTTGTCTATTGTCTTTTGGAGAGAAAGCTGTTGTGCATTTATTTATTTATTTCATACTTATATGTTTCATTACACTAATTTCAACTTCTTTTTATTCTAATTTCAGTGTATTTACACTCTTTTAAGCTTCTTTCTTCTAATTTCAGCTTTTTGTGTTCCATTTATTTTCTTTCAGCTTCAGCTCAGTCATTTTTAACATTGAGCTAAATGTTTGTGGTAGTAACCCACTGTAATTCAAAATGTTCAACCAAAGCAAGTCAAGCTGTCTTTCAGTCAGCAGGCATTTCCTTGTTTTTTTATTTTTATTTTTAAATTTATTTATTTCATTAAAAAACAAAAAAATTATACACAACAGAAGAAAGAATATATAAATAGAATGAAAGGTAGCAGAGAGAAGAAAATTATCCTAAAATATCTGCCCCTTTTTTCCCAAGAATGAATTGAAACTAAAGTAATTTCCAAAAAAACAAAAACAACAAAACCTCGGCGAACAACAATTTTTATAGATACACATTCTATTTCATATTTCTTTACCAAACCTGCTTTTATCATTTTCTTAAACATAAATATTGATCTGGCATTTTTCACATCACTCTCCAGATTATTCCATAATCTTATTCCTCAGATTAATATACACTTTTCCCTCAAACTGGTTCTAATTTTAGGTTTTACAAATATCTCTATCCCTTAGAAATTGTAATAACTTTCTCTTTTAACAAAGTGTAACTGGTTGTTTAAAGGCAATATGAGCCTTATACATAACCTGTAAAATATTATAATCAACCAAATCATAGAATGTCAATCATTTCAAATGATAAAATAATATATTTAATGGCTGACTGTAATGTTTTCTAGTGATAAATCTTATGTCTCTTTTCTGTAAAGCAACAATATGATTTGTAATTGTTTTACATGCTTTCCCCCCGACTTCTATACAACAAATTAAGTGTGGAACAATTATTACATTATACAACATACAGTGGGGAAAACATATATAATCAGCCACCAATTGTTCAAGTTCTCCCATTAAAAAGATGAGAGAGGCCTGTAACTGACATCATACTTAGACCTCCACTATGAGAGACAAAATGAGAAAACAGATCTAGAAAATCACATTGTCTGATTGTTTTTTTAAGAATTTATTGGCAAACTAAGAGATATTGTTGTCTTGGTTAATGCCAAGTTGTCATAACTAAGACATTTTAAACCATGTCAACTTTGAATTGTGTCATAATTTAGGGAATGACAGTTTACGACAATAGTTAAACATGTTTGACAGTGTCACGCCCCTTCAAATAAAGTCTTACTATTTTTTCTTCTCATTTTAGCTTTGTTTCTTATTCATTCATTATTTTTCTACAGATTTCTGCTGTTTTCACTTTTATTTTCCTGCTTTATGCAAATTTTCACTTTAAACTGAAATTGCGTTAACTGTTTATCATTTAAAATTGTTCAGCTTGTCTTCATCTTCTTAAGCCTCTTTCAGCAAAATCATTCAGGGATAAGCTTTCACACTGCATTTTCACAGGAAATACACTTTCTTTAGTAAAATTTGTTTGATCTAAAAATTGACCCAAAACAAACAAAAACAGAAAAATTCTGTAAGAACTGAATACTTTTTTCAGAGTACAGTATATCTACAGCCAAAGGACAACCACAGGCAACTCTGTAAAGAAGCTGGTTACTCCCAGATCATTAAATGCATCTTTTGTCCATTTCAACAGAGTGGCACTATCTCACAGCAGTAGTGCAGGCTTCATCGCTGATGTCCACAGCTCAGGAAACGATGATGCCTACAATGTCAGTCACTGGAGAGAAGTGCTGCCTGGGGAAGAGATTCCTTTTGAGTTTGAAGCCCGTGAGAAACTTCGCCACCGGTACAGCTTGAACTCTGTCACAACACCTGGACTTTATTACTGTTTTACACTTGGTTCACTTTGGGCTTCATGCTGAAGATCAAACAGTAAACTTTGTAGTGATGCAGGTCAACCAACAAACTGCAGGTCTACCATTCCTTTGGTGTAGCACAGCAGAAAATAAATTATATATATATATATATATATATGACAAGACAAGCTGCCAACTCAGGTGGAACAAATGTGGTGTTCACATATTGCTGTTCAGGAGTCACTAACTGGGATTATTAGTTTACTCCGTATGTACAATACAAGGCCAGGACAATATGACTTACACCACAGACTGCTTGTCATGAGGACCTGGAGCCTCATTTATAAAGGATTGTTGTGGAAACCATACTAAAAGTGAACGTACGGCCAAAAGGTGAAAATGGTGTACGCCAAAAAAACTTCAGATTTATAAAACCATGCACACGCACACCTTCAAGCAGTTTTACTTTGTAGATCACAGCTGCACCTGAGAGTTTGCACACATGGTTCTGCCTCAGGTTCTGCCCTTTACACGCCCACACTCAACCATAAACAGTCAATGTAAAGTACCTCATGAATGTTAGTGTATTTAAATCAGTCAGCTGATCAATGTCAACAGAACTGATTAGACGGTTCAGACACATGCTTCGTCGTGCCTCTGAAGAACGACTGCTGACAACTGCTCACATCAACAGATTGTCTGTATGTCTGTGTGAAAAGTGGTGTAAGCAAGTTCCTACACAAGCTTTATATATCCAACCCCTGGAGCTTATCCACAACTATCAACATGTATTAGAGGAGCTGTACTCCTCCAGAACTCTTAGTCCATGGGCCAGACAACTTTTTGCTCCATCTCAGGGTGGCAAAGCTTCATCATAATTTTTGAAAAGGTACATGTCTCTGATATTTAGGTATGATAGCCCTTCCAGAGTGGCAAAAGTAGAAATTTACACTTGCACTGACTTTAACATACTTATAAAGACCTGTTAATCAGGTTTATGAGTTTTTCCATCCTGGGTCAAGGCTCCCACATACTTGGTGGTAGTACTGTGTACTGTCTGTAGTACTGTGTACTGTTCATGAGCTGTGCAGACTCTGTACTTATTGTCCATAAACTGTTGAGACTTCTGATCGCCTGACAAATTCCTCAATTCCTCACAATTTCAGTCATGTTGTCAACAGACAAGGAGGAAGAGAGAGCTTACATTTTAGCTTTATTTTATCTGAAGCAAAATGCACAGGACTTTGTGGGCCTTTACTATTATGTATGTAGAAACATGATGGTCATCATAATGAGCTCTGATGATAAAAATCTTTCTCCCTAAGGAACTCATAATGGTCACATAATCACAGTGATTTCTACTTTAATATGATTAGCCTATCAATACTATTGACAGCATAACTTAGATTATGAAATTCAATTTCTACCAAAAGATGATAACCTTAAACAAGGCTTACTTAATCCTGGTCCTCTAGGGCCACTTTACGGTAGTTCTCTTTCACTTCTTACTTATATGCACCATTACACCAGAGCAAATTCCTAATCTGTAACTCACTAACTGACAAAGTGATTCTGATTCTATTAGGCTGGGTACACCCTCAATAAACTGCCAGTACATCACAGAGCCAACAGAGAGATGTGCAAGGCACACAACTATGACTACACACACACACATCTATATTCAAATTAGAATTTCCAATTCCCCTAACATGCATGTTTTTGCATTGAAGTCATGTACAAGGAGAAGCATGCAGACTCCACAAAGTTGGTCTCTAAGTCAGCTGCAAAGCAAGGACCTTCTATCTGAGGCCACAGCTCTAACAGTTGTGTGGCCTTTTTGTTTTTCTATCAATAAAGTCATCCTGGGTCGTCTTCTTTGGATAATTCCATTATAATTCAAAATGTATGGCATAATGACAATGTGGTTGTGTGAAATAGTGATATACTGACAGTTAAACTCACTGAAGTATGAATGGTGAGGTGATGAACAGTCTAACTGCTTTCTCTCATGCAGACACACTCATGAGCTGAAACTTCACCAGCTGCTGGTTCGTGTGTGTGGATGGGAGCAAGTCAAGCCAGTATCTGTGGATAAAGTGGGCATTTTCTTTCGCTATGCGACTCCAGACAAAAACAACTCATCTAATACTGTAAGGACAAAGTTTTAAAAACATACTGAATGGTTTAATGACTATTGTCATTTTGTCAATAATGAAAGAACTTTTTGTTCTCATAGGTTGGCAGCCCTATTAGCAAGACCAACATAATCCACCCTCATGTTTATGTAAGTTTGCCAAGATCTTTGATATGTAGAGCTTCTGCACATTAATGCAAACATAGGTTTGAACAAAGAGGAGAATCACTCACGCTGAATACATTTTAATCTATTTTGCATATTTAAATGGAGGCGTATCAGGGAGGAGTCTCAGTTCCACAATCTTTAGGATGCATAAAGGAAAAGTGCACAGAAACATGCCAACGTTTCAAAATGTGTCCCTACCCCAACTTTTAGTGTGAAAGCTGTGCACTCCTGTATGCATGAGGCCCCTGGTCATGTCTGATGAGAAGTAGAAAGACGTTGGGTGCTTTCAAGGCTTGAACGTTAAACAACAAGGGTTAAAAATTAATTTGGACTCTACAAATCTCACGATTAAGATGAAACCATTCTGTGATTGACTGGTAGATCATGATTTACTGGTTGGACACTTGTGCTGCCTGCTGTCTGTTGCCCTCAGGAACGTACAGAAGACTTCTACCTCACCAGTGTTAGCTTGGTGCTCATCCTGAACCGTAAAAAGAATATATGAAATGAGCACTTCATGGGCAGGCACACTAACCAGCAGGCAGCAGTAGTAGACTCCAATAAAAGCAGTTAAACTAATGTTGAGTCGAGCAGCCTTTGTGAGACACAGACCTGACTCACAAAGATGTTTATAGCAAGGTGAAGAAATAATACCAGAGGAATAATAAAACAAATACAGTGTGGAGGCAGTGCATGTTCATATCATGTCATATGATGTATCTAAGGAATCAACTGATAGGGAACTCAAAAGATCTGTACTAAATGAGACCAAAATAGTGGCTGCCAATTACAGAAAGTTGACTTTTATATGACTGTAGTAGTATTTTGATATTCTTAATATTGTTACACAATCACAGTTGGAAGTTTTATAATTTTATGTGAATTTACAATAAGATGTTCAACTTGAAGTGTAATTATGTCACACTAACATTTAAGCTGTCTAGATGATCCAGAATAGTTGCAGATAAGCTTTGCTTGTCTTCCTTCAACCAGTGTGTCCCTCACTGTGACAGACTTAATGTTTTTCCCCTGACGCCTCCATAGAGTGCACATATCCAAATTATCATTGTATTACATACTATCTGAGAGAGGGAGGTTTTACTTGTCATACCTCCTGCAAAAAGGTAATACAAAAAATTACAAACACACAAAAATATATCTGTGATAATGCTTCTGCCGTGCACAGTCCATAAACCTTTAAATGACATCTTATAGTTTTCACAAAATGACTCTTTGAGGCCCAGTGTTTGCTGTCACTGATGAGCCTCTGGCAGCAGCGTTTCTTTTGATCTGGACTCTTTTTACTCTTTACACTCCTTTACTTCAAAATGTTCTTCAGATTAGATTACTGCAAAATAAAATACCTGCAGAGGTTTTTTATTCTTTGAATCTTGTGATACAAAAAGTTTTGATTTTTTTCATTTTATTTATTCGTTGATACAATATCATGATTGATTTGATTCACATCAGTAGTATAAAATACATGAAAAAAAAACCTGTAAGTAAATACAAAAGTAATCCTTATTTGTTGTGCTTGACCAACTAGAAGTATAAGGTGAAGCTGCAGGACGTTTTATGTGAAAAAATAATATCTGTGCAAGAGAGTGCTCATTTTTGATGACAGCATCTTAACAGCATTAGACAGAACACGGGTAATGACCAATACTAACTGCTTATAAAATGCAACTAAGTTAGATTAGTCAAGTTTAGTGGTCGACCGACACATCGGCCGGCTGATATTTTTGGCCGATATTTGCGTTTTTTCCTTGTATCGTATCAGCCGATCCATTCTTTGGGTCATGTGAGCGCATGTTGCCTCCCCCTCCCTGGGAGAGAGCAGCTGGTAATGTTGTAACTAGAGTCCAGACAACAATAAAGTGTTTTAACTGTTTAATATAGCTGTTTCTGTCCTCTGTGTCAGAATATGAGGGGGAGAGAACAGCTGTTTGTTAAGATTTAAATCTTATTAACTTCAGCTGGTTTAAATGCATTTTTTGCCCAGTGTATAAAACAGGAGCAGACTGTGAGCGGTCAGCCTACACCAGACAAGGCTCAGCTAATAAATGTTTCTTTTTAGTTTAAATTGAGTCTTGTGTAACATTTGTTATCAATCTTATTTTTATCATGTTAATGGGGGAGGAAAAAGCCGTATCGGCTTCAAGAATCGGCCCAAAGAAATCGGCTGTACATATCGGCGTATTGGTTAGACTGATGTCAAAATAATCTGTATCGTATCGGCTTTCAAAAACCTGTATCGGTTGATCTCTGGTCAAGTTAGATTTTCTGAGACAAAAACATGTTATTTACTGAGTAGGCAAGAACAAACTGAGTGACAGGTTCAGATTTTAGACTTGAACATTTCATTGCAAATTAATAAGGCCATATGCCCCTTTTCAGCTGGACCAAATACTCACCTGAATTCAGTCTGGAGGCTTTTAGACCAGAACCAGGAAATCAAAACGTTCAGAACTGCTGACAAAACCCCTCTCTCTGGGGCAAAATAAGTCACTGATATTGAAGGCCCTTCCTCCCAGGTACTTTGGTCTTAACAAGTTCTGAAATCTGATGAAGTAACCGTTTGTTTGTCTTTGTTAGCAGAAGGCAAGTTTTACCTACTTAATCCCTTAAAAAGTACTAACTGTACTGAGATAAACCATATCATGAGTCACTCAGGACAGAGCACACTACTGTTCAATCAGAGCTTAATCACATCACAGTACATAAGAAATATATAATTACTAGGGGTGCAACGATACAGAAAATTCACGATTCGGTTCGGTTCAATACTTTAGTCTCACGGTTCG
>JARVGW010225536.1:0-12207 GCA_031762495.1 Anablepsoides rubrolineatus | reverse complement strand
TTTTGATGAGAGGATAACATTAAAACATGGTATAAAGCTCCAAAAAGTTGATTTTACATGATATAGCCCCTTTAAACACTTGTAATGAAAAGTAATTTTAAAACAGCTTACACAGTAAATTCTTCTTACCAATTTTACATGCTTTTTACAGTACATAGATTAAAATACTCTAAAACACACAGCATGTGAGATAATCCAGCCATCATTTGTGAGTAGAGACTTTTTCTGCAGGATTGTTCAAATTTTAAGAAAAGAAAAAGACTTCTGTCAGCTTGAGTCATGCTGGACTTTTCTATTTGACTCATTCGCGTCCCTAGTGTTTAGATGTAGAACTGCAGCCAGCATTATCACGTTTGGGCAAAGGACAGATGAGTGACAGGACAGGGGCTCTTCAGGGGGCCAATCAAATCAGAAAGTGAAGAGAACATGTCCCACATTATCCCGCGTGCATTACGCCCAGTGTTAACTTTATGGTCAGTTCAATTTACCACGCTTCTGTCTCGGGGCCGCGGGGCCATAAGCAGCCGCTGTTCGCTTATGCCTTGGGCCGAAGGAAGAAGTGTGTATAATGGATGGATGAATGTTATAATTTTAATATACTAAGTCATAATTATAAAATGATTGTTCATACATTTAAGGTGCTTAATAATAGTAATTTTATTTAAAAGCCAATTACTTGTGGCACAAATGGGCTTCCATAGAGGGAGCTGTTCTTTTAAATGTTTTTTAATTGTATCTTACTTGCATTCTGTTTTGTTTTAATAAGGACATTATTAAGAAAAAAATGCCTGCAGCTTTTAAACCTTGCACTGCTCACGTCACCTGGTTTTGTAAAGATGCGCGGCTGCTCTGGTCTGGACGGGAAAGTTGTTTCTACGCCCCGTTAGCCATTAGCTCTTAGCTAGCTCAGCTCACCGGTGACACGCAAGGAAACCGCACGCGCTGCTGCTGTACGTCACCGAGGTCAGCAAGACGGAAGGAAAATGGCGACGGTCTACGAGAGATATAATTTGTGAGTAGATATCGTTTATTTTCGATCCCATGTTCGTCTTTTGTCCTGCTGTGTCGGGTGGTTCGGAAGTAGATCCGTCCGAGCGGGGGTAAGAAGAGCTCTGTGTGAAGTTAGCTGACACTGCGGCTGAAGTTACAGAGCAGGAACCAGTTCCATTCATCATCATAAACACAAACCCAGTGGCGTTAAGGAAACTTCTGTACATGTTTATGCCTACTATATGCTCTGTTTATCCAGGGGGCATATATTATTACAGAAAGAAAGTTATTTATGTGTACCCTAACATTTTTAGCAACGTTGACGTGGGCACACCACAGCAGTTTCACTGTACGGAAGTACAAACTTTGGCGACAGTCAATTCATTCTTAAAAACTGACAGTCTGTGTACTTTTCCCGTCACACCCTTGTTCTTACACATTATTGAAAATGCGAGTCACCCTGTCTTACCTGTCCTCCGCCCTCTCTCCTGTATGATGGGATGTTCTTCCAGTTTGGACATGAATCAACATTTGAATCTAGAACTCGTCCAATAGAAGACAGAGTCCTGACGCACAACAAACTGTAACAAACAAGTGTGTGGAAGAAAAGCAAACCTCACTTTAGTGTCTGTGTTGCATTCAGGTGTGTTGAAACTGGCCTGTATAAGGAGACCACTGCAAGTGTGTCACTGCAGCAGCTGACGTGTTTCTGTGCAAACTTCACTAGAGCAAACAGCGGGCGGCCTTCTTCTTCTTCAGGGATTTAACCCTTGGGTCAAAATGACCACTAGACCACAGTTAAAGCTGTTGCTCAACCAGTTTCCATCATCTCTGCTTCTTGCAATGGTTTCAGTAAAGTGGATTTATATGGAAGTAGGGCTGCCACAAACAATTATTTTTGTAGTCAACTAATCACCGATTTTTTTTTGATTAGTTGACTAATCAGATCATACGTTAATTGAATATAAAACATACAGCTTATTGCACCAGAATGCAGCTGCTATTATATAACCATCTTTAGATTTTAGCTTAATGATAACTAAAATAATTGCCGTGCCTTGCAGATGTTTCATTGCACAGATTTCTCTTTCATTTTCTTAAAATGATCCCACACTTTTGAGCTCCGTTGCTGGGTAGCCATGATACCAGAGCCTGTCTGTATAATGTCTTGTGACGTCCATGGCCTACCCCGGTTAGCACTACTGCACATGTGTGTCAAAGACAGATGAATGAGGCAGTGGAACGTGTCAAAGCAGTTTGGAGAAAAAAACAACAACTAATCAACTATTAAATTAGTCGTTGACTATTATAATAGTCGATTAGTCATTGACTAGTCGACTAATCATGGCAGCCCTATATGGAAGTTGTCACTACACCATGGATCATTTTGAAAAAACAAATCCTTGAAGGCATGCATTCATCATGCCAGACTTTTAGACTAACTAAGAGCTACTTATATGTGACCCATCACTTCAAAATGAGGATTAAGTCAAGTTTGGTCAAAATGACCTAATTAGATTAGACTGTGCAGAATCTTTGCTTCGTCACAGTCTCCCATCCTGAGCAGCACACCGGCAGCAGCGGAGAGGAAAAACTCCCTGTTAACAGGAAGAAACCTCCAGCAGAACCAGGCTCAGGACAGGCGGCCATCTGCCTCGACCGGCTGGGTTTGAGGGACAGGAAAGAGACACAGACAAACACAGGACTGGTCCAGGTGTATCTTCCTCTGGAAGAGAGACAAAGAAAACATATTGAGATTTGCCAGCTGGAAAGAAACAAAAGTTTTGATATTGCACAGAGAAAATCTCAACATTTTAAGGTGTTTTTCCTCAAAATCAGGTTTTTGGTTGCTAATGCTCAAAAAAGTGCAAAGCAATCATCTGGTTTCCAATAACTATTCAGTTGGGTTTCTTCTTCTGGACCCTAATGCCCTCTGTTTGGTTTTCACCATGAGAAAGAAAAGGCTCTTTAACTTTTAGAGTTTGAGAAAATATTACCCCTCTGATTCATTATGAACACATATTATGTTTCTAAGTGGTGTTTAGTTTTTTAAATAATTTCCGTTGTGTTGTTGCTTAAACTGGAAACCAAGTATAAAAAACATAATAAAACGAAGAAATTTTTGTTTACTCTGTGTTTCAGAGAAATAAAAGATGTGCTTTGAGAACAGAATATTCAGTATTTAATCTTCCACTTCTGTGTGTTTTTTTTTCTGTTATATTTTTGTCGCTTCAGTTCATATATTATTAACAAACTACACAAGTTGAATTTTCTGTGAAAATACAAATGAAAGAGTGATGAATGTTTGAATTTTCTAATATTTGTTGAATAATAAATTATCTGAATTGATGCAGCTAATACAAGCAAAATGTAGCTAAATGCTAAAAAAAATAAACTGCAGCAAAAGGCAAAAATAAGTAAACCCATAGCTAAAAGATAAATATAGTAAAACAGCAAAAACTGGCAAAACTATAGGTAGAAGAAGCATAAAAAATAATATAGAACAAAAAGACAAAAGTAGGTTTCACAGAACAATTTTTAAAGAAATTGCAGAGCACTCAATGTATTTTTATGGTGATTTTTAATTTATTTTTTGTAAATAATAATTTTTTATAAAGTTACAAAAACCATAAATCATCCCACACTTTTCCACATCTAGCTGAACATTTAGATATATAGTGACAGTTAGCATAATGTGGAAGTAGTTTGCAAAAAGAATAAACAGGAAAACAATGCTGACTCAGCATCCATGCTATTGCAGCGTTGGACTTGTCAAACTTTGGGTTTATGTCTAGTCAGAGTTAATTTAAGGCAATTTTTTTTGAATGAACAACAATTTACCTCAAATTATAACATTTATCCTCACAGTTTTTCACATTTTTTCTTGCTTTCTCCCAGGCACACCACCCCTGAGAAGTTCTTCATCGAGGCTTGTGATGAGGGAGCTGATGCTGTGCTGGCGATTGACAGGGTCTCAAACGAGATGACCCTGACAGGTAGAGCATTTTAATTAGTACAGCTGTGGGAACGGGTACTAAAGCAATGCTTAAAGGTACACTCCGGCCATTTTAGATTAGAGTTTTGTTAAGTTAAGAAAAATTAATATCTTACACACAGTCTGACCACAACTTAGACCAAATTGCTGCTGTCCTAATACAAATGTGAATGCTGTTTTAAAAACTTTACACTGTTGTCAATTCCAAATTACACAGTTATTTACGTAGAATCTAGACATTTTATTAGAAGCACAGACTGCCTGAAGTCAAATCTGGTATGAATTGTATTTCATATTTAAAGTGTTTTAAAACAGGAGAGTGATGTTTTAAAGTGGGCCAGCTTGGACTGTTTTGAAAAACAAATTATGACTTTTCTAAGCGGACCTACAAGGGTCCGACAAATCCTATTGCCCGACTTCCCGGGGCAGGTAAAACTCCTATTCGGGCAGGTGGGTGTGTCCTGATTGCCTGCCCGACCGGGCAGGTAAACAATTTCTTAAAAAAAAATTTATAGGGCCATTTATTCAAAATATTCTGAATATAAATGAAGAAATATGGCGTTTTAAAACACGTATAGAGAGAATAAATGCTCAAAATTTCCCCCTCCTGATGTAAAAAAGTTACGTTGTGTGGCGGTATCTCTCTATGACTTTTCTATCTCTCTCTCCCTCCCTCCCGCTGCACGTCGCACAGAGCGAAGCTGTACCAACCGTAGTTTTTTCACACCCAAGTTGTTGGAGAAAGAAAACTTGTTGTAACCCCCTCTTTGGATTACAATACAGAAAAAAAATGTTTTTACCCACAAAGAGGACAAAAAGATGTGGACGTTCGTTTAGTCATAAATCATCTTGCTAATGTCGGCTCTGAGCGCAGAGTAGCAACGGGCCAGTTCAACAGGCTGCTGTTGATCATTCTGTCTTTATAAGCAGCCCTCTCAAGGCCAGTACTCTAGGGAAACACTGGAAAGGTCTAAAAAGGTTTATTGAAGATGTTTTTGATAATACAGCTGACTGACTGTTAGTGATTCAGTCTTCAATCAGTGTTACCCCTACCATTATCCAAGGGGGGCGCCAACAAGGCAACCCCCCCCCCCCGTTCAAGAATTTGGTTTTTAATGTAAATATTGCCATATTACGTCAAGTCGTTTTTTTTTTGTTTTTCAAACCCCCCCCCCCCCCCCCCCCCAAGACCAATTCCCTAGGGGAGACACTGGATGTCATATATTATGTACCTCTGTAACCATGTTAATATTTTAGTAGTACAAATACTGTACATTTTTTCTTATATTTTATCAAATTTTGAACATTTTTGTTTCGGGCAGGTAACTTTTCATGTCAGGCAGGTAACATTTTTGTCCCCTGCCTAACAGGACAGGTTAAATAAAATCTTGTTAAACCCTGGGACCCACCTTTCAAAGCAGAACACCATCATCTTAAACATCCTCAAATTTTATGCAAACACTGGTCATTAAACCTTTATATGATTGTCTTGGGCGGCACGGTGGCTCAGTTGGTAGAGCTGATGCCTCTCAGCAAGAAGGTTGCCGGTTCAAATCTTGTGGTCCTTTGACAGGTAGAAAGGATGTTCCTTCTTCAGCAGTTACCAGGCCCATCTGTGGCATCATGGGAACTATTCGCCTGGTCGCAGGTAAATACTAATTGTGTTGTCACTATTCTGTTCAGTACATCTGTGAACATGTTTGGTAAGGTGAGTTGTCACTGACAACGTACACCACGCAGGGATGTACCTGATTGTCATCACCAGGAAGAGGAATGTGGGTAGCCTCCTGGGCCACGCTGTGTGGAAAGCTGTGGACTTTGATATCATCTCTTACAAGAAGACAGTGCTGCATCTATCAGAGATACAGGTTAGCAAAACCCTGACTGCCTGAAGCCTTGGTTATACAGGCGCTTTGGAACCCGCGCAAAGTGCGCGCGCACTGGGTCGTGTGGCTTCTGCGTTCATAGTTTCGCCACTTTCACCACGGCAAAGTGCTGATCTTTTACGGACCAGCTGGTGGCAATACGCTCTAAAACCTGTGCGTAGGTTGTAAGAAACGGGCGTAGAAGAAGAAATTCTATTTTATTTTTATTACTATATTTTTTCTGTTTTGTTTTTAAATGCCTAACATAATTTAGTTTGTTTAATTTAGCATTTCAAACTTTACATTACTGTATAGTTTATCAAGCTGTTTATGTCGTGTGCTATTATGCATCGTAATTTTCGTTCTACAGAGTGGATTTGTTTATTCCATCCCCACTTTTGCTCACCTTCTTCTTTGCTTTAAAAGCGATCACGCATGTTTTTCCATGTCTTACAACACACTAACTCATCTTTGTCCACAAATTCTGTGCCATGAGTGTCTTTATGGTCTCTCGTGGAGGGATCATATGTCCACACCGCGCGGTCCTTGCGGAGTTTCAAAAATCCGGAGGTGCACGACCTCGCGACAGGACACCACATGGGGCCAACGCGCAGGGGCGGGGACGCCGCAACTGCGTCACTAACGGAACGCGCCCTCGGCAACGCGTTGACAATAAACCAGCCTTAACGGTCATCACACAGCTGAGGAACATTATTATTGTAAAGCCCCTGAAAGAGTTAGCATGTTTTATAAATTATCCATTAAAACAAAATGTAAAGATTTGTAAATCTAAGAAATCCATATTTTATTGAAACACACTAAACATATTAAATGCTCAAACTTAGAAACTGTACAGTTTTTATGAAGAAATTCTGTAATTTTACTGAACAACACTAAATAGGCTCAGGGACACTTCTACAAATCACTGTAAACACAGATTACTGTGCTGTTTAAAACTCTATCATGCACAAAGAAAGCCAAATGTGAACACTATCCAGAAATGTTTCTATCTTCTCTGAGCCAAAGCTCTTTAACATGGATTGAGACAAAGTGGAAAACTGTTTAGTGGTCAAGGGAATCATATTTAGAAAATACCACATCCTCCGTACCAAAAAACCTGACTCTCTGTTGGTATGTGAGTGCATTAGTGCCTCTGGCATGAGCAACTTGCACATCTGGAAAGATCATTAATGCAGAAAAGTGTATGTAATTTTCAAAACAACATCCAGATGATGCCTTTTTCAGGGTAAGCCTTGCATTTTACAGCAGGAGGCTGGTATACCACAGACTGCATCCATTACAACAGCATGACTTTGTAGTAGAAAATTCAGGATGAACTGAACTGAAAGGAGTTGGCACTCTGTGAAACAAAAAATCTGGTGAAGATCCAGGACAGTAAAAAAACACATGCAGTGTCAGTGATTTTAATTACATAAAAATAGACATCTCAAAAATGTCCATGTCTGGGCAAGATTTGCCTGAATATAGTCAGGACGTTTTTATCCAGTAAAAAGATAAAAAGCATTTAGTGGTTTATGAAACCTGATGTAAACGCATGAGCAGCATTGTAAACAAGAATGGGGAAAAGCAATACCTTTTACAAATTCTAACATTTGGTCTCTACAGTTTTTAAACTCCTGTTATTAAAAGAAGAGAAGTGCTGTTTGATAGTCAGGCACACATTTGTACTAAGTTTGTCCCCTCTTTACTCTACAAGTACATGATGTTTTAAAAGTTCTAGAAGGGAAGCTTCTGATTAGAAATGACCTTCATTAAGGAAAGCATAATGCAGTTATAGAAATGGAAAACTTGCATCAATCAAACTCTACATCAGTGGAGTATTTGGCATAATTTTAGAGTATCTCATGAGTTATTCTGAAAGCTGCCTCTGTTTTTTTTTCTAGTCTCAAGAGAATAAGACTTTCCTGTCCATGATCAACAGCGTGCTGACTACAGATGGCTTCTACTTCTGCACCGACTTTGATCTAACGCACACACTGCAGCGACTGGCCAACACCAGTCCAGACTTCCAGGAGATGAGTCTGCTAGAGAGGGTAATGCTCTTTATAAAACCTAAGGTTTTATTTCTTTTCACTTAACTCTAGTCTTCTGCATTTAAGTGTCTTTGTTAAGAAATGATACAATAATTCAGACGTGTTCATGAGTTTGTGTCTTTGTTAAGATAGTAGTAGATTTCATAGACAGGAGTTATTTGTTAGGGAACCCCAAGTAGTTGTGCCATTAGACACTAGTTGATAAACATTTACCTCAATTGTAAAACAAAGACTGGTTGTATGGTTTTAATACATTTTCAAAACATTTATCATCACACAATGGCACTGTTTTATTAATGCTGGAAAGCATACCTGGTAAATTATAATCACCAAGTCCTCAGTGTGAGGCTTTTTTTTCCTTCCAGTCTTAGGCTGTGATGGAGCTCTATCCATACTGAAGGTCAATCTTGACTAATCTTGAATATCTGACATCGGCCCTTGTACTAATACATATTGTTAGGGCTGCGCGGTATATGCGGTAGATGGTAGAAACAGTATGAAGTTGGCCTACGGTAGAAATTTACCCTCTACCGTCCTATTGTCAGTTACGTCATCGCACCTGTGTCAGCATGGCTGCGAGTACAGAGACGAATGAGCAGCAGAAGTTCGAAATATAATGAAGAAATTTTAGCGTTTTAAAACACGTATAGAGAGAATAAATCCTCAATATTTCCCCCTCCTACTGCTGTAGAAAAGTTATGTCGGGATTATCCCCCCCGAATCTCCCGCTGCACGTCGTGCAGAGTGAAGCTTTAACAACCGTAGTTTTTTACACCCAAGTTGTCGGAGAAAAGACTTGTTTTTTATGTATCGTTACCCACAGAGAAGATAAAAAAGACGTGGATGTTCGTTCAGTCATAAATCCATCTTGCTGATGTAAAGTCTGCTTCTGCTCTGATGATGAAGATGATGATGAAGATGAGCACGCAGCAGAGCAGCAGTGGGTCAGTTCAACAGGCAGAAGCTCATTGGCAGGCAGATATTAAAGCATAAATGCTAGGTTTGATTATGATTAGTTTTCTGCAAAAAAAAAAAGTTCTAAAAATTACATTATCTTTACTTTTTATGATAATTTTCTACCGCAATATATATCGTTACTGGGAAGGGACTCAATTTATACTGTGATATGAATTTGAGGTCATACCGCCCAGCCCTACATACTGTATAAGTTCACATTATAGCTAATGTTATATTGCCATCAATATGTATTAGTTTGTGCGCTAACACGAAAGCTAACAGGCAAAGCTAACATTCTGCTTCGTTGCTGCTCGAAGCAGCTCTGTTATTTTTTCAGCTGCATTTTCAGTTGCAGGCTGAGTCGTTTCTACATTCTCCTCTATGTCAAAGAGCCCTGGTTTCCTTTAAAAGAGCTGATGGTCAGATACAGTATTGTCAAATATTTACCTTCCGGTTGGGTAGAGCTCCTCGCACCAGAGGGGAAAAAAAGCCTTGCACCAGCAGAGGACCTATTAAACATCACCCGATATGCTTTGTGGCATTGTTATTGTACAGTATTTTTAGTTTTTGTTTTACAGTTGAAGTAAATGTTTATCAAATAATGTAAAATGTTGTAACTAGTCTGGTTTCCCTTTAAAAGAAACCATTATTATTCCTATTTACACAGCAGACACATCAACAGTACCAATCTGAACTCACGACAAAGTGAAAACAGAGTTGTACACAATACTGTAAATTTATTTAAAGAAACAAGTGGAATATGAGTTCCATGAGTATTCAGAGCCTTTTCTTAGTCCTGAGTTGAAGCATCTTCGACAGCATTTCCAGTCTGGAGTCTTTTTGAATTTGGTGCAACAAACTTTGCTACCAGAACTGGTGAATTTTCATCCAGTCACTTCAGTAAATCCTGTCCAGCTCAGTCCTGTTTGAAAGAGACATTTAGGTGAGCAGCCAGTTTTAGCACTCTCCAGAAATGTTTGATAGGACTGTCTGGTCTAGTCTAGGACATTCTGTCTCTAAACCACATCTGTGTTGTCCTCTCTGTGTGCTTTAGGTCATTGTTTTGTAGGAAGTTGAACTTTCAGCCAGTCTGAGGTTCTGAACTCTGTGGAACAGGTTTTCATTGAGAATCTCTGTACTTTGCTCTCAACCCTGACCCTATCCCCCTGTTGCTAAAAGCAGCCTGCTGCTCCTTCTCTCCTAGCTGTGTTTTTCCTACAGATATGCAGTAATGTTTAGAACTGATATCAAACATTTCAGCTATGATTTCATCAGACCAGAGGATCCTGTTCCTCATAGTCTGAGTCCTTCAAACAACTTTTAAGTGTTTCCCGCAGAGGAGAGGCTTCTGTTGAGCAACTCTACCATAAACCCAGATCAGTGGAAACCTGCAGTTCTGGTTATTTTTCTGGAACTTGGTCCCATCTCTACACAGTATCGCTGAAACTCAGAGAGTGACCATCAGGTTCTCAGTGTGTTCAGGCATCCAGCTGTTGGAAGAGTCCTGGTTGCACCAAACCTCTTTAATTTGGAAATCACAGAGAGGCTTCAGTGCAGCCAAAATCTTTAGTAGTTTTCTCCAGATCTGTCCCCTACAACAGTCCTGTCTCTGAGCTACTCAGCTTGTCTGAGACAACTCTTGTCAGCTTCTATGAAGAGGTTTGCATCTTGCCAAATCTTACCATAGGTAATTTAAAACAGTCAAAGTGTAGAAACATCTCAGCAGAAATCAAGTGAAAGTAAAGAGTTATTGAAAAAAGCCCAAATACTCATGAAAATAATTAAACACTATAATAGTTATGATATATTATATTTAATATACATTTATTAAAAATATATATTTTTAGAAGAGGTATGTTATCATTTAAAATCATTATTTTAAAGTTTTGTGGGATACATTTTAGGCTGATTTGCTGAATTGTTTGTGATTTTTAAGGCAGATCAGAGGTTCGTCTGGAACGGCAACCTACTGAGAGAACTGGCTGGGCAGCCAGAGGTAACTCCTATTACTGGTTTTCTGTAGGAAATCTACTCCTTTATTATTTCTATCACTTAACTATAACTATTCCTCTATAGCTTCACAGGTTTGCCTTGCCTGTTGTCCACGGATGTATCCTTTGTGCTGTTTAACATTTTATAATCAGTGGAACATTTGTGTTACACAAGACTGCAAATGATTTAAGATAACAAAGAAAAGGGCTAAAACTTCTCTTTAACTTTCCTGGTGCAGTCATTGTGATAAAACTGTGTCGTATAAATGGGAAAATCTTTGAGTGGATCCTTATATCCAGGAGAAGCTGCTTCCGGGCCGGCGTCAGATACTACGTGAGAGGTAAAAGTCTTTGTTCAGGTTTAAACAGGTTTACATTAAGCTCATTATAACCTTAGTAGTAATAACTCTCAGTATTAGAAAATAACAAAACTGTTTAATTTACTCAGCAACAAATCACAAAAGAAATTCAGGGCATTTTGCAAGAAAATTTTCTATTTAAAGGAAATTTAAAGTTTGGCTATTTTGTGGGTTAAGGTTTGTGGATTTTTGTGAAAAAGTAAAAAAATGATGTTCTAATGTTCTTGAACTGCCTCACTTGGGATAAATAAAGTTTAATTGTGAATTTATACTTTATTAGACATTAGACATCTGTTTTCATTCACATGTTAAGATAAGGACAATGAAATTGTACCAAAATAACTATTGCACGTCCCAACACAACTTCATTGATGTTGTAACATGAAAGTAACAAATGATTAAAAATTGTTAAAAGAGCAAATAAATAAATGGATGATAAATATGAATAAAAACCAAGACTTTAATCATCCTCACCACCAGCAGTAGTAATCAAGATTTATTATTAACCTCTTGAGCCCCATGCCCCCACTACCGGAGGCGAAAAAGCTTTTCCCATTTTCTATAACTTTTAACTTCTTTTAGCTTAAGATCTGTAAGTTGATACAGTGTTTGGTATCAATAGAAACCCAAGAATCTTGGCTAAAAGCTCATGGAAACTATTTTTACATTCACCAAACACAGTTCAAAGGACAAGCAGCTGAATCTGAACGTAAACGATGTGTACAAAATGGCATCATTGCAAATCTGTAAATACATTACAACGAATCTGTAAAGGAAAGATTTTGATGTTATTTCTTTTAAGGCAAGTCAAATTAGATACCTAAATATGTTGTAAAGTGTGATGAGTTTTTTTTTTTTTTACTTAATTTTGAGTGAATATGATCCAACTGAAGTCAAACATAATTTCTCATTATTTTATATAATATACACTCACTGGCCACTTTATTAGGTACAGCTGTCCAACTGCTCGTTAACACTTAATTTCTAATCAGCCAA
>JARVGW010225504.1:0-12212 GCA_031762495.1 Anablepsoides rubrolineatus | reverse complement strand
ATACTGTCAGGATGAGAAGAAATATGTTTTGGGGATTTTTACAAATATTAAGCTATTTCATAAGCTGAAAATTTGACGTAGTTACTTTATTTTAGTATAAATTTGGAATATAGGCTTGGAAAGCACGTAACATCGCCCCTTTAAAATGAAATTAAGTACAGCATTGCTGTCTTCATCAACCTAGCAAAGGCTTTCAACTCAGTAGACCACTCCATCTTGCTGGCAAAGCCAAGAGACATCAATCTGTCAGAAAGTTGCATTACATGGTTTAAAGGCTACTTTTGGGGTCACACAAAATTAGTGAGGGTGCAAGGTCACCTGTCAGACCCACTACCCATCCACAAAGGGCGTTCCCCAAGGCTCCATATTTGGTCCAACTCATTTGAGCATATAAATCATCAACAATGTAACAAATTCTGTGAACAAATGTCAAGTTCACACTGATCTATATGCAGCAGAACGTTACTGCACGTCAGACAGCCGGTGCACAGCCCAATCACTTGCCAGGGATTGGAAGCTCAGCCTCCAAAGGAGAGAGTGGATCAGCAGGCCAGAAGCAGGGGGAAGCCGTGCATTGCAAACAATCCCAACTGCAGCCGGCAAAGCCAGCGGAGCAGCAGCGAGTTTCTGACGAGCAGATTCTATGACAACCAGCCACACAGACAGCTGACTCACAACAGGAGGAAAGTAGTCTGCCATGCCCATTAATCAGTGCTGCGCTCTGAGCAACACCTGGTGCACACAGAGTGGAGAGGGTGGAACCCAACTCACCACACCTCCTTTGGCCATTAATCTTCTGCTGCTGATGGTTGGAACCATGTAGAACAAACTGTTGTATCTGTATATGTATTTGCATAATTTAAAACCTCTTCTTTTAGCAATTTTTGTTTCAGTCACTTTCAACTCTCTTGTGCCATGAACCTGTTTGTTATCCTTTCACGTGGTCTGTGCAATTTAATGTTTGATTGTTAGCTGTTTGATTGTATATGTTATCCAGCTGGTGTTCTGATCCTGTTTTTGCTGTCTCTTTGCCAGGTCATCATTGTAAATGAGAATGTGTTCTCAACCAACTCACCTAGTTAAATATACTGCAGGTCAAATAAAATAAATGAATAATGCTGTAGATAACAAAGCACACACACAAGATATTTATATTTGTAGCCACATCTTTACTTCTTCCCTCCTTCCTCTCCTCTGTACTGACCTAACCAAAATCATTCTGCTCTAAAATGAACTGAAAAGATGAATGCAAGGTCTTAACTTTTTTAAAAATGTGTTTCACAGGTGAATGCTTCTGGTGTTGAGCCAAAATAGAGTCTGGTTAAAAAAAAGATTCTGATTTTTTTTTTAATAAACTCTTTCATCAGGAGATTAAGGAGGGATTGGCTTTAGAGTGAACTGTTGACTCTTTGAAGTGTTACCTTTAAGGCAGAGAGTTTATTCTCCAAATTGGTCACAGACTTTTAGGTTGATGCACTCTGAGCAGCATCAGAATGTAAAAATCCTACATTGGTGTCAACCTCAGTTCACCTCAGTTCATCATACATCACTGGAATGAAACAAACTAACTAGCAGCTCCCATGTGACCTGACGAGGAAAGGCTGGTCAAAAAATAGATGGATTGAACTATCTATGTTTGAATTGTAATCTGTTCCTAAGAAATACTTTGTTTGTTTATTTATTGATTGTTTTTAGACCAGTTTGATCCTCACCTTGTGCAGGTGGAAAAACTATGGAAACTGCAGATTTTTTTTTTTACAAAAATCCTGGCTGTTTTGCCTTTTAAAAGACTATAGTGGTTTTGTAATACTTGAAAGGATTTTTTGCATCAAAACAAGGAATGTTTCTTTTCCCCTTTATTAGGATTGGTTGTAACAACCTATACTACAAGGAATACCTGTACCAGTAACACACCTATAAGACAAAAATAAAATGACCTTTGCAAGTAGACACTCATTTAGAATTTGATGCCTGCAACACAATTCATAAACTCTGGGACAGGGGCACATTTGCCACTGTGTTACATCACCTTTTTTTTAACAACACTCAAGCGTTTTGGAACTGAGGACACTAATTGTTGAAGCTTTGTGGAATTCTTTCCCGTTATTGCTTGATATACAACTTCAGTTGCTCAACAGTTCGGGGGTTTCCGTTGTTGTAATTTTCACTTCATAATGCGCTACACATTTTCAACAGGAGACCGGTCTGGACTGCACTCTTTTACTATGAAGCCATGCTATTGTAACATGTGCAGAATGTAGCTTAATGGTATTGTCTTGTTGAAATAACTGAAAAAGATGATGCTTGGATGGCAGCACTAATCAGACCACAGGACACTTATCCACTTTGTTACAGTTTTTATTGATTGAAAGCACATCTTCAACACAGTAACACAGAGGCCTAACCAGTGACACAGTGGTCAAAATGACACATTTTTGTTTGCAAAAGACACTAACTGTGTCATTTAAAATATGGAACAAAAGCAAACTTTACCTTCAAACAACTCACCTTTAACACAGTGTATCAACACCTCCAAACAATCATTACACAATGGGCAAAAATGACTGTATGTAGCTTACATGTCAGTGCCGTTTGTAGTCAAATTTGCCCTCTTTCAAAAATGCATTCAGAAGCAGATATGGTTTGATGTGACTTTTATTGATTACATTTTTTTTCAGACTGTCTGACAAATAAAATATTCCAACAGAGAATACCTGGAAATAACAATAAAATCCTTTACTGTGTGAGAAATTAGGTAAATAAAAAACAGTCTCTTTTCCAGTAAAGATCAAAAATCTATAATAGGCCTATCCTATAAGAGTATAAGAGATAGCCACAATTGATACTCTTCTGGTTTCTTCTTTCTTGAAGAATGGGCCACATGGCCTCATCCACATCGCATTCAATATTCTCTCATGCAATGCATCGAGGGAAAAATCGTCTAGCATGCCTGATCCATTCTTGACATGCCTCTGCATCTATCTTGGGCAGCAGCAGTCATTGCATTGAGCAAGGGCATCTGTTCATAGGGATGGTGATAGCAAAGAACAACACAGGCCTGCAGACTGATTGCAAATTGAAGAATTCTGTGAAGAAGTGTCAAACATGTGCTTTAGGTGATTTCATACTGACAGCTAAAAGGTAGTTTGTACTTCTTGAATGACATCTGCGTTAACTGTTTTGCAAAGGGTGTGATAACTGTGTCAATCCAATGAGAATGGGTTAACAGATTGCAAGAGGTCATTTCTTCTCTGCTGAGATGGTGATGATGAAGACTGAGAGGTTCTCAGTTTCTTTAAACAGGTCAAAGCAATCAATAAAAACTGTAGTCCATCTCAGATTAGCTCGGACCCAGAGAAGTCGTCAGTGTTTCTGGATGTTGTTGATATCTTGCTTTGCATGGTAGAGTTTTACCTCGCACTTGTATGTAGCGATGAACTGTGCTCATTTATAATGGTCTTCTGAAGTGTTCCTGAGCCCATATTCTAATATCTGTTACAGTATGATGTTGGTTTTTAATGCAGGGATTGAAGGTCACAGGAATTCAGTGTTCGTTTTTGGTCTTGCTGCTTACTTGCAGAGATTTGTCCAGATTCTCTGAATCTTTTGATGATATTATAGACTGTAGATGATGAAATCCCTAAATTCCTTGCTATTGTGTTAAATAATGTTGTTCCTAAACTGTTGGACTATTTGATTACACAGTTGTTTACAAAGTGGTGAACATTGCCCTATCCTTGCTTGTGAATGACTTAGCCTTTTGTATCCAATCATGGCATTCATTTGTTTCCAATTAACCTATTCACCTGTGGAATCCTCCAAACAGGTGGTTTTTGTAGTCATCATCTTTCCCAGTCTTTTGTTGACCCTTTCCCAGGCATCAAAGTCTTTGTAGTGTATGCAAATAAATATTGGTTGAAAAGGATTTGCAAATCATCATTTTCTGTTTTTATTTGTTTACACAATGTCCCAACTTCATTAGAATTGTGGTTGTAAAATATGACAGCTCGATCATGTGATTGGCATGCCGTACATCATTTGAGAACCATCTAATGATGTTAGGAAATGCACACTTGTGGCAAATCTGTCTTAGATCTTTATAAAAATGTTTGCTTTGAAAGACTTGCAGTTTTTAAGTTGTCAAATAAAGTAATTCATGTGTGTTGTTGCAAACTGGCACCATGACAAACTTTGATAAAATAAAATGAAATGATCCTGTATCACTCCACCTGTACACAGTAATTTCCTCCTTTTTGACCCGGTCCTGTTTGCTTTGGGATTGTGGAATGGATTTCTGAAACAAACATTGTTACCTGTACAGCTGAGTTTCCAATGTGAGGCAGAAATGTGAAAGGAAACCCTCATCTCATTGTGGAGGCTCAGTTTCTCCACTATCTCTTTCCCTTGGTTCATGAATCAGCTGGAGGAGGGATTACCAGCAGGGGTGAGATGAGATGAGGATTGATGAGAGAGCTGGAAGGAGGATGAGGATGGGGTCTCTCAGAAATACTAATATCCCCTCTCTCTTTCAGAGGCTGTTGTCTAATCATTTTAATCTTTGCTTATCGGAAATAGAGGAGACTGCCACGTTGGCAGTCTGCCCCTCTGCTAACTACCTCCAAAAATGCAGGAACACATTTAGAACTTTATCCATGTTTTCTGTAGCATCTCGGTACAAAAGCAGAGGACTCATACAACCCCAGCATTATAGGGAAAAGATATATATTTTAAAAAATCATTGGACAATAAATGTCAGAATGGCTGTCCATACTTTGAGTAACTATCACTTTTAGGTAAAAAAAAAAAAAACACATTAAAATTAATTCTTAATGCACATATGGTCCTCAATGAAGGAGAAAAACTTAACTTTTTCTTTTATTCCTTCAGCTTTCTTCTGCATCCTGATGTCTTTACTGGGGGTCTGGTTCCGGCTTGGTGGTTGAGTCCCCCTAGTGATCCGCCACATTTCCATTTCGCAGAGAGAGTTTACAGTGTTTGTTACTTGCATTTGTTTTGTTGGTTGTATGTTTTTGCAGCTTTCTGATTTTTTTTTGATTGCATTTTACTTTTGCAGTGTTCCTCTTGCATTTGTTTTTGCACCACGTTTAGCCATTTGCTGCGTGTTTGCACCTGTCGGTTGCTGTAAGCCATCAGCATAAACTGTAACAGATTAGTAGTGCTGTCAGAAAGAAAGATGATGAACCACATCAGCACCCTTACTGTAGAACCTGAGAATTGTCTGCATTTGTTGCTCTGTATTTATTGTGTTAGCAAATTTATGGACAACACACTCCCCTTAACATCGTCTCCCAGAGATACAGGCTGTATTTTATAGATGTGAGGGAATGTCTCAGTACTGAAGCACTAGACTCCAATCTGGATACGTTCTTGTTAAATGTTTTCACTCTGACAAATAAACTAGTCTTTGAGAATGAAAGTTATTCAGAGAAAAACATATTTGTATGAGTTTGGCTGTAAGAAAATAAGAAACATTACTGTAAAGGTTTTGTTTCATAAAACAGCAGACAGTGACTTCAACTCAGGAGGAAATTCCTCAGTTTTAGGCTCCATAACTGTGTACAAATGAAATTTTGGCAACAATTGTACTGGATGAAACTATTAGGAGATATATGAGCAGGTGGTTTCTAATGTTTGCTGGTCAACATGAAGCTCAAAGACAATTTATTGCAGACATGATAACAGAAAACAGATTTTATGAATGTATTTCAAAGTAAAACAGTTTTCACTTGGATCAAATTGTAACTATGCATTGCAATAGATCTTTTTAGCAAATGACAGGGTTTTTCAGAGCAGGGTTAATCGGGTGCTTCCACTGTGATGAAGGCTGTGATTTTCTCTGCAGGCAGGATTCATTCAAGAATATTTCCTTTTTTTGTCTTGTCTGTTTTGACACAGTTTGGCTGTTGTTGTTTTTTTCTCCTAAGAAATACTTTCATTTATCTAAGACCACAAAATACAAATGATTTATCTAACTATCCATCCATCCCTCTCTAGGACACATCATCAGAACCTGCAGAAGCCACAGCGTCCAGAAAGATATGACCCATCCAGGCCATTATCTCGTCTCCATCTAACCTTCTGGGAAGCTACAGAGTGTTCAAAGTCCACATCTTAAGACTAACAGACATTTTTTACCCAAGAGCCATAACTGAAATAAATAACTGCAAAAAGAACAAATAGTGCAAATTTAGTCTGGATAATGTTGCACCTCTGGAGTGTTAAGTGTGTTAATGCTAATTATAAGTGTGTTAATGATAATGCTGTTAATCTTGTTTATAATCTTGTTTGCAAATGTTTTTTTAATATGTTTGTTTAGTTTTATACTCTTTTTATTTTTAGTCAGTGCATTACTTTTATATTGTGATGTTTTTTAATCACCTATACTCAGGGAAGCAAACTCAAATTTGTTGTACTCCTGGTGCAATGACAATAAGGTCCATCCATCCATCCATCCATCCATCCATCCATCCAATTTTTCTCTGAAGCCTTTCTTTTTGGCTAATTATTATTTGTCTTTGTGTATTCATGAAAGAAATTAAAAGATATATTTAAAAAGTGAGTAAATGTGGGAACGTCAACAAGATATGTTTGTCTAACTTAAAGAATAGGCTTAATAATTTCTAATAAATGTTTACATTTCCATATTAATATATATCTTATAATATCCAACAACTATTCCTCAAATGAACACTTAAAAACATAAAAATAATCTTAGGAACAACATGCTCAAATGTTTCCCATGCAGTGACAACAGTAGTCCTGTAAGTTAGACTGGAGAAATGAGCAAAGACTTAGGTTTTCCATCACTGAATCAACTCCTTTCTTCAGTATAAAACAAAACAAAACAAAAAAAAACAACATAAAAATCTGCTGCATTGCAGTAACAAAACAGCAAGTGAGGTTGTATTATTTTGACTTGGTTATGCTCTTTACTTCAGAACAGTTTCATTTTCTTTTTAGAGATGAAACAGAAAAGAACTGAGCTTAACCACAGAGTCTGATTGTCACAGATGTTAAGAAATAAAGTGCTTATTTTTAAAGAAGGGAGTCAGTTTTACAGTGTAATCACAGCAATAATAACAGTTTTAATATCACTCTTAGATTTTTTTAAAAGAAAAACTCTAGATACCAAGAAACAGAAAATTGAAAACGTGAAAAGAAGCAGTAGAAAAAAAAAGAGTTTTGGTTTTAACAAAGAGAACGTCTTTCCTCTCATGTCTGCTGTTCTCAGTGCTGGTCTGCCTGCTGTGAGTAAATATTACCTCCAGATGAACTCTGATTCAGCTCATGCTGAGCAGAAAACTGGACTAAAAATCATACAACCAATAAATTAAAGAGCACCAGATACAAAAAGGGTCATTTAACTTACTAAGATTTATGTTGTAAATCTAAATGTGTAAAAGTTAAATGTAATACACGTGATCGTTGTGGCTACATGTTAAAGTTCACATGTAATTGGACATAAAAAGAGACTGAAGGGAGACTAAAACACACACACACACACACACACACATGGTGGATGGAGACAGAGCTGCTAACCTGGTTCTGTTGGGTCTGTGTGTCTCTGGCTTCATCCTGACCTCGGCTCCTTCATCACACAAAATATCTGTGTCTTGCACAAACTTTTTTTTCTTTTCCCCTTAGTTTGTCTGCTCCATCCACCTCGTTCTCATTTCTTTCTAACATGTTTGTTCATTTTACGGCGCGGCTCACCTCTTTTCTTTCTCTTTTTCTAATGTGAGAGGGGGAGCACACCGGGCTGCTCTGTCCACAGCTCCTGCTTCACAGAGCTGTTTACAGGTAGAGGGGAGGTTGGTGCAAAAATACGGACTGGATAATAACCTGGCATGTCCTTGTGTGTTACACCAAGGGTTGCAGTGAAAACATGGAGTGGATTATATCAATACATGTACTTTTATTATGATAAACTGGAACAAAGTTGAGTTTTTTGCGTTTGTCAGTTGTCAGCGAGATAAAGTTGATGTGTGGCGTGAAAGTTGTAAAGACCCTCAGATGTGTGTGTCTCACGCTCAATGAGTGATATATATTTAGGCTTACACTTAGCCAATAGCTTCAGGTAGGATTCTATGTCACCCGCTCTCGCTCCTGGAATGCATTTAATCATGGTCGCTGGAGTCCCTAAGTCCATGTTTCATACTATGGAGCTGCCAATAACCAGGGTCTGTTTCTTGGCCAGCGTCGCTAAGTGGGCAGAATCGATTGGAAGTAACGACGGGTTGACGGTAGGGGAGTTTAGCTTTAGCACTGTGCTTTTTCCAAGCTTCTAATTCAGACAACCTCACCTCTAAAGCTGCCCAAAGGCCACATTTAATACATATGTTGCCGTCGCTAAAGGAGGCAGGGGAGGCAATAAACATCTCACACACGGAGCAAGTGAGGAAAGACGAGGTCGGAGAAGAAGTAGCCATGATGCTAAGCAGATAGCGCAGCTACAGGATCCCAAAAACACGAATAAAACCAAGAAGTGTTTAAAAATAAAAGATGTTTTAAGCACAGTCCCAATATTAAGAATAAACTAGATTAAGGGTGATTTAAGACTAGAAGTAAAAACCGTGCAAAAGTAGATAATCCAGTGAATTGAAGTGAAGAAATTCCCAAACAAACAAATTGCCGAGCACCACAGCAAAACAAAAAATGACAATACGTTACCACACGTCTATCCTCACCCTGTCTCCTGAACACAGGAGCAGGTGAACGGAGGAAGATGGTTTGTTTGGAGCTCTAAAAGTTTGTGGTGCTTGTTAACGAAGCGGTTTTTCACTGTCAACCTGTCAGTCCACGAGCCGCCACAATAGACTGGTAGAGAGTCTTTCTTTGTCGCCTTGACCTTTTGTCTTCTACAGTCTTCCATACAATTTTTTTGTGCATTGTTTCAAAAGTTTGCTTTCTTACTGGCTGCCTCTCTGGTATTTATGTCTCTCAGACAGTTTTGCACAGACTCAAGTATTCTGCACCATCTTTCCTGTGTCATCAGGTTATCACAGGGTGCTTCTTCTTGCTTCTAAGCTTGACTCGACAACTATTGTTAAATAATGTCCAAATCTGCCCATTTTTAATTTCTCAAGTGTACTCCAGTAAACCAGATCATAAACATAAAGGCAGCTGTCAAAGGTGGGGTCAAAACAGGCCGAGGTGGGTAAGATGGGGAGGAGGTAGGCAACAAACAGTTTGGTAAGTTGTGATCACAAAAAAAATGAATATGCAAAATGTAGCTGCACAACTTACATGTCACTTAGTCACAAATTCAGTGAGACTGCAAGAGGAAATCTCCATATTTTCTGCTAACATTGGGTGAAATCAGTGAAGCCCAGTGAAATTCAATCTTTAGCTCTGTGATGAACAGGTGGAGTCATAGCTAGCATCAGCTGTCTGAATCATTTTAACATAAACAACAGCTTGTTATCTAAAAGATATGTTTCTCTCTCCTCTAAGAATGCAGTCAAAACTTCAGTGTTGGTAGATGTAATGTCTGACAGCAGTGAGCTCCTCCTCCTCCTTCTTCTGTAAACAAATCAGATTAGAGGACGATTGTGGAACGAAGGGCGAACATGATGCTCACCTTCAACAGGCCAGCTGCACGTTTTGCCCCACCAACCTGTAAGGACCCTGGGGCTCGATCCGCCATAGTAATTACTTTCAGTGGAGCCCAGATTACCTCATCAGTCAAACCTTGAATGTCCACTGGCATGTCCTCTCATCTTCTAACACACAGTCCTATGACCTGAGGTCTGCTGCTGGTGTTTGTAAGGCCCTATCCTGTTTCTTTAGAAGAAATCTGTTACATACTGACGTGTGAAGAACAGAGTGATTTATTAATTCATGTCAGATGAGGTTTTTTTTAATCCTGTCATTCTAACATTCTGCTACAAGCACCTACACAAGCTTCAAAGCTTTCAAAGATATTGGCTTTGTTGGCATTGAGGAGATGGGTGTGGGTGCAGGGGTTGTCATAGAGACTAATAAGCATGTGTGTGTGTGTGGAGGCATGTGTGCAAGTGTGTGTGTTGTAACCTTGAAGGGACAATGAGAATTAATCAGAGTGAGAGAGAGAGGAAGCAAGAAGGAGAGACGACGTCAAGAATGGTACCGAGTAAGGGAGGAGGATAAATGCGTCTGTTGTGTGTGAATATGTCCATTAATGAAGTGTGTGCACATGCATGTGTGTGTGTGTGTGTGTGTGTGTGTGTGTGTGTGTGCAGCCAGTTGGTAGCTTGTTAAAGGGCATTCTGGAGTGTGTGATTTACTAAACACAAATGACAGAAGAATTGTGAAAGGTCTTTTTTTCCTCTGCTCTGGGGTCATAAAGAAATCAGCTTAGAACAAAAAAACATTCTTATTGACCAAAATACATGTTGGGGGTAAAATATTAGGAACAATTTGATGCTAAACAGTTCAGCTCTGATCGTCCTCGGCTTTGACTGAGTTGACCAAGTTGAATATTTATAGCATTTTAAATGTAACACGTTTTGCTGTTGCTATTGACACTTGTTTTGATCTTCCAGTACCCCCAGGTACTGCCAATCACGTGCTCGGTATAAGATTCATTGCCAAGAAGCATTGTTACAACAAAGAAATAATATTCCAAACACAAGTATAGCTAAATAATAGATTTATATGTTTGCTCACAATTGGATCATAAAATTTGTGCAGTCAGTGTTGCTATCATAGAGTTTTAATGACAGAGATATTTTCCTAACTTGTCGGATAATAGACCAGCTGTTGTTTCTGTTCCTGAGAGGAGCTTTGGAAACATGGCACACTTTTAGTTATTGCCGCCAGGAAGTGTTTCATGCCAGCCTGCTGCTAAAATGTCTAAAAGCTTGGATAGGAGTATCGCCTGTTGGGGATTATATTTAGCAGCTTAAGGGTTGCACAGGTACTACAGAGGCAGTTTCACAGCAATTTGAACTTTGAAACGTGTGCCTGCAACACCTTTACACAAACAATTCATAAGTGACAATAAGCTAAATGATGCCTAGTAGGAGAAGTGATCCATGTGACTTTAATTAGTCTTTCACTGTTCTTGTCCCATTACTGGGCTGGCTGTTTAAGGACATTCTGCACCAACCAAACATCTTTGATAATAAGAGCTGAAACACAAAAAGCCTATCTGTTCAATTTCTTCAATCACTTTCTCCTGTTCAGAATTGAGGGGAGCTGAAATGTACAAAGACTTGAGTGGATTTTTCACTGAAACATGGCGTACATTTAAATCAAGACGATAACATTTGCACTAAAACTCAAATATGCAAATGGGTGTAAACATGCCCTGCACCAAGGATTTTCTTCTCTTACACAATCAAAAATCATCTCTACACATGGAATAAAGAACTTTATGGAATGTGAGCTGTCGGTGTTCACAAACAAAGGTAAAAAAACAAAGAGTTTGACATGTTGTCCTCTGGCATTAACCCTAAATGCAAGAGGAGTGGGAGTATGAAGCTGTGCTGAGGCCACAGCAGCACACACCCTCAATTTGTAAGAAAAAAAAATGTTCAGATTAAGGTGAATTGGTGGATTAATTCTGTTTTATGTGCAGCGACAAACTCTCACCTTAAAAGTTTGATTACCCACATTATTATTGTAAATAATGCAGAAACACAGAAACCCTCAGGGGGTTGTTAAAAAAACTTGAAACTGTACCAACAATTAAAGAAATCCAGTCAATGCTGTTTAAACTGGGACAGAAAAATGTGAAACTTTTCCTTCCACAATTAGGAGCTCTCTTTAGCGTTGACTCCATCCCATAATGTCCAAATTACTTCATAGACCAAATCAAACAATGATAAATGGACTACACTTATATACAGTACCCTCCAAAAGTATTGGAACAACAAGTCAAATTCCTTTATTTTTGTTGTTCGCTGAAGACATTTGGGTTCAAGATTTAGATGAGAATGAGACAAGAATTTGAAATGACAGCTTTTATTTCCAGGTGTTTACATGTGGATGTGTAAAACTTAGAACCACCCGTTGTTTAAATCCACCCATTTCTCAAGTGAACAAAACTATTAGAACATGTGACTGACAGGTGTTTCTTATTGACCAGGGGCCTCATGTAAAAACCTTGCGTATGCCATTTTCCACATAAAGGTCCGGATGTATCAAAACTGAAATGAACGTGGAAATGTGCGCAGCCCCACGCCAACTCCAGGGCTGGCGTACGCACG
>JARVGW010225427.1:0-12226 GCA_031762495.1 Anablepsoides rubrolineatus | reverse complement strand
TGCTGCAAGCAAATTATGCAAAAGCATAATGCAAGGCAATGCACACTAGTTTTTACAGGGTAAAAACCATTCTAGTTTTACTTTGGTTTTCTCTCTTTGCTGTGTAAATATTTCCAACATTTTGGGTTTTATAGTTATGGTTCACAACCTGGAGGTTTTTAGTTTTCTCGTCTCTGAAGAGTTGTGTTTATATTAAAGCTTCCTGGAAGGTGGGTTAGGTTTGCTGGGATCTTTGTGCAATCTCATAAATCCAACTTATTTATTATCTCACAGCTCTCAGTGGACCTGAACCACTCTTGTTGGTACCTCAGTAGACCTTGAATCATGTATAGTAGAGGCCATGCAGCTTACATTATTAGATTTATGTTGTGCAGATGGTTCGTTTAGTTTGTTTAAGATGCACAGATAAACTGTAAGATTTTACCTAAATATCTAGAAGATTTAACAGTACATATGATCAGAGGGATCAACTTATTCTCTTATGTAAATGATCTCTGCTTAGCTTTGCCTTGCCCAGTGTCTTTCAGATGTTTGCTGGGTTTTCAGATTTTTTTTCCAGAATGACTTGATGCTTGCTAAATGCTAAATTCTGAACATATTTTATCTCAGTAATAACAGAATTATTGCTGTCTCAATTTAGTTTATGTAATTGTATGGTGCTGGAGCTTTATTTTAACACCTGATGAGAAACATCTAAACCTCCAAACATCCAGGTCTAAAAACAACAACACTTATAGAATGGCACAAATGTGCTTCAATTTTAAAGTGTAATCCAGTAGATTCAAAAAATAAAAGTGAGGGTTGCTGACAAAATGTTTACAATGAAAATAATGTGCACTACCAAAAACAGAGTTTTGCAAGCTGCTCACAGCACAAACAGACTATGATCATCATAACTTTGCTGTTTTATTGGTCATTTTGTCAACATTATCTCAGAGCTCAATGAAACTCTAAATAAATTATTTTGTGTTTTTGACTCACGACCAGTTTTGTGGTAAAGGTCCAGCTGTCTGAGTGGCGGTCTTCAGCCGAGATGTTTGCTGGTGAATAATTCACTACAGTGTGGTTCAACCTTGAGCTGACCTGTGTGATCCGAACATCCGCTGCTGTTTCTGCTGCCACCTCATATAAAACCTGAGCAGGAACATGTCCCCCCCTGGCCAGGCTGATCTGCACACAGACCCGTGTGTCTCTGTGGTTAAACCGGTCCTGTTCAGGACATCACAGAGGACACTGCAGATTCACATCAGGAGCGTGGTCATGCAGAAGAAGAAAAACAAAAAAAACATGTTTACAAACTGAGCAGATTCTCTCTGACTGGAGTAAGGAGAGATGACTCAGCCACACCTGATGTCTGATATTTTGTTCACAAAGTTCATTCTCATCACAGCAGCTCTGCTGTTTGAACTGACTACAGTAACAGCAGCTCCTGAGAGAGTATTGATTATTGTTGCTCAGAGAGAATGAGATGGTGATGAGCTCAGTGATGCAGCTGGGTATTGTTCTTTACCAACAAACCAAACAACAACAACAACACTGCTTAAATGTCAACATGAGATGAAGATATGAAACAGAAATATGATTTAACATTTCATGCTGTGATTACTTTAGATCTGACTGAGTCATTAGGTATAAAGACAGGTTAGTCTCCTGTTGATGGAAAGTATGTCAGGTTAATATGAACTGAGTGCTACACAAACAAGTACTCAGAGTATACTGGCCTGTATGGTTTTAGTATATTTTCCAAATGTAAAACAGTTTACTTAGCAGTGGACTTTACTTTACTTTTCTAATTCTTACATTTTCCCACACTTATCTGTAATTTCTACTCCTTACATTTTTTTAAAAAGACAAGAAGTAGAAAGTTGTTACTTTTATGTCATTTTTGCTTTTATTAGCGTATTATTGTAAAAATAAATACTAACCATATAAATTGTGCCTTCTAGATAGAGTGAATTTAATTGTGGTTGAATGAGAAGTATAAATATATAAAATTCTGATATCGTATTAGTTTGTACACAAACAAATCCTGTCACATTGCAGCAGGACATAATCATTAAATAAAAGAACTGTACTTAAGAAATATTTGTATTTAATGAATTATATTATTGCATTTGGCTGCAGCCCTCAGATAGATTTTCATTTTAAGGAAAAGCTTTGAGCAGCTTTGATATATGTATATAAACTGAAACAGCTGGACTAGTTCATCCTAAATTGAACACAAATAAATTATTTTAATACAATCATTTCTATAAATGTCCTTACAGAAAATCTAACTGCTCATTTTAAATCAATACTTTTACTTTTAATACTTAAGTACAAAAACTATCAGATACTTTATACTTTTACTCAAGTAATAATCCTAAAGGAGACTTTGACTTTTACCAAAGTAATTTTTTGGTAAGATACTTGTACTTTTACTCAAATATCATTTTGTGGTACTTTATACAACACTAATAAAAAGATGTGTCTTTTTAACGACACATTGACATCCATCAGTGCTCTCTGCTTTAACACAGACATGTTAGATAATAAATACCAGGTTATTATTCATCTGCAGGATTTATCTGTTTGATGAAGTCCCAGTGAAACCTGCAGAAATGTGCTGATTGACAAAGAGGCTGAGCTGATGTGTGATTAGATACACAATGTAACAGCAGCCCTGCATAAACAGTCTGTCTGCACAGGAGGAAGCAAAAAAAAGAGCTTTTCTTTCACAGACAGAAATCTCTTTGCTTTCTGATCTCTGCTCCACTGTCCTTCCTCCTCCCCCTGAACGTATCGGGTGTTTTTTTTTTAATTGCTACTTTCAATAAGATGAGATACAGCTTCCTGCTCGTTGAATAAACCTCGCTCTGCAACACTGCTTCCATTAAAACATCACCAGAGACAGATCTCTGAGGCTCTTTGTGTGTCTTGATGTCTCTGCTCTGAGTAAAAACTCTGCAGTCTGACTTGTTTATTGTCCAGCTTCATGTAGCCGGATGAGTGTGTGAGTAAATCCAGTGAAGTGATGCTGCAGTACACCCTCAGCTGTTTGTGTGACCTCACACCAAGCCGGCTGAATAAACGGGATTGTTTTTTCTGTTTTCAGAAAGCAGAATTACTCTTGGCTCACAGCTGAGACTGAAAAGTGTGTCTTTGCTGATAAGAAATAAAAGTCCCCCGCTGAGATTTTCTCTGCTCTCCAGCTATTCCTCAGCAATAAAAGCCTCATTGTGACGGAGCTGTTTTTCTTTCTCTGTGTTCCAGTTTATTCACCGCTGCTTGTTTTCGAACGTCTGCTGCTCTGCAGCAAACTGTGGGAGGAAGTAGCAGCCAGAGAGGAGGCTGTGTTTCTGGACTGTCGCTGCTTCACTTAATATAAACGCTTTAGTCGTGTTCATAAAATCCTTTTTTTTTTTTACTCTTCATATTCATTTTGTCACCACCATCACTGTGTATATTAATCAGACAACAATCCATGTCAGACAAAGCAAACAGAAACTTATGGAGTTCTTTTTGAAATGATTATCAATATTTTATTTTCACTCAGAAGCTTTGGTTTGTTGAATCCTCCTGTCTGCTTTTCTTCAAATGCATTTTTCTCTTTCAGCTGAAGGAAAAGGCTTCTGTTGTTTTTGTCACTGCTTAAGATGGGTTAGATATTTTGTTAGCATTACAGTATGTACACGTCTAAAAGTAGCTTCCAGTTGATTTTTTAATTCCTTCCTCAACATATAGATGTCTTTAAAATTTTCATAAATTGTCTAAAACGGTAAAGTCTAAAGGGCCTATCGTAAAAAAAAATTCATATTCCATGGAATCAACTCAAAAAATCTCTCAATAAAAGTCTAAACACACAACTGCTGATATTTTACTTTAAAATGAGAGAATATAAAAATAAACACATTTGACTGTATGTTGCTCAGCTAAAATACTGAACATCTCTTTTTTTCTGTAAAATCATCTGTAAGGATTGAAGATGTTCCCTCAAAACATTTCTAAAAAGTGTAACTTGAATAATATTATTATTATTATTATTATTATTATTATTATTATTATTTGGTTTCAAAGTTGTGTACTTATGAAGAAAGTCTGCACAAAATATGTTAAGATTTAGGTATTAACCATCAGGGTTCAGACTGGTTCTAGGATTCTGGGCCACGGAAGGTTAAGGATTTAGAAAGTGTGTTTTACGTGTGTGTGCTGCTCTCAGAATATTAATAGTTGAACTGACATTAAGTCAGTCTCTGCACGTCACTCAGATGAACACAGACTGGATGTCAAATGGAAGGAGAACCATCTGGAAGCTCTGCAGAGGTTTCATTTCAACTTTTAGCACGTTCTCAGATGATGTTCCAGTTAGAAATGAAAAGAGAAATAGAGCCTCAGTTTAATGTGGAAAAATTCTTCACCCATTTAAGAGTTGAACTGTGGATTGAATGAATATATAAGTGTTAAAACCTAATCTAAACCTACAACCTAAACCTGGCCTTACAATTTGAAATGTGTTTGTTGTGCACACTGACACACAAATAAATAAAACAATAAGTCCTGAAAATGTCTTCTTTATTTTATTATTGTACCCAGGGCAGGTCCCTCCTGGACCTGTGACCTCCTTTATGAAACTTTATCATCTCAAGTTGAAATTATTCCTTTCAAATAGGGATGCACAGTTAGGTTATAATATATGGGGATTAATATTGGTCTGATAAGTTAAACTGGGCCAATTTTAACGTCCACTATAGATTTTCCACTTTTTAGCTTTGTGTTTCTGTTTTGGGAGGGGAAATGGTTGGTTCATGATAGTAATATTGTGACATGATTGGAGTTTCCTGAGCCTTCCTTCTGGCTAATCGATGGCAGCTGTGGGTGGTTCTCTGGATGAGCTTTGAGTCCTACTTAAGGTTCACTCCACTGTTGGTCCACGCTGATGCATGCAGACTACATGTTCTGGTTGGCTCTCCTCTCTCCTCTGTGCTGGACCAGACTGGAAAAACCTGTAAGACAAACAAGACATTACTTCAAGTATTCTTCTGAAAGAATCTTCTGAAACAGTGGACTTACTTTTCCCCTTCTACCTTCACAAACCTGTTCGTCGGCACCTGTAAATAAAGAACACTTACCTTTTAAATCTGTCTCTGTGGGAACTTGCTTGGTTCCGCTCATCTGGAGATATTACTAGTTTCATGTCATATTGATGCTGCATAGCCAGGAGTAACTGAAGTAGGAAGCCATGTCAGTGGTCTGGTTATTTATTTATGATATCAAAAAAAAAGACCCAAGTGTGTTTGTGTGTTTGTGTAATATCGGTAAATATCGGTTATCGGCCATAACAGCAATAGTTTTATCGGATATCGATATTGGCTGAAATTTTCATATGGGTGCATCCCTACTTTCAAACCATAAATATTACTTTTTTTTTTATTGTCCAACCATCCAATTTCCTTGCCTGATTCTCCTCTGGGTCACTGTGAGAGGGGCTGGGACATCTGGACAGGTCTCCAGTCCATCACAGGGACACATGGAGACTCTTGACCCTCTCACATAGTTACTGGTGAACCTAACCTGCATGGTTTTGGTCTGTGGGAGGAAACCAGAGTGTCCAGAACAAACAAACACACACACACACACACACACACAAGGCAGAACATGTAAACTCCACACAGAGAAGCTGGGAGGTGAACCTGTGACCTCCTCACTGACAGGTCACTGCTCCACCATGTTGCTCTCATTAAATGACCATCAAATCAAAACCAGTTGATTTTCGTTTGAGCTTTGTTCTGAGTTGCTCCTTGCTGTCTGAGATAATGAGTCTCATCTGGGTGTTTGTCCCGGTGACAGTGAGTCCTCTAGACCTGCTCACTGCCTCGTGTTAAAGCAGGATGGGTTAACGCAGACGTGTTCAGTGAGATCACTTTTATGAACAGGGGTCTGAAGTCAGCCGTGAATGTTTCTTTGTGTAAACTGCATTATTTAAGCAGCCTGAAACAGTTCAGATGTCGCTGCATGACTGATTTTCATTGTTCAATTGTTTGAATAAAGGGAACGTCAGCCTGAAGTCTCGTGTGATGGACGGTTTGAGTGATCCAGATCCTGGATGGGTCCGTGTGTGTCGTATCCTCTGTGTCGCTGTAACTCTGAGGCGGATCAGCCCTGAGTTCTGCCACTTTTAGTTTTCTTGATTATAATTAGAGGGGATGGGAACAGACGGCGCCGCCTCGCCCCGCTGCTTCTGTCAATCAGCTCGTTTAGCATGAATTTAATACAACGCCATGATCTCAGATAAACTCCATGAGCTGCATTCATTTTACTCTCATTTATTTAATTTTTAATTGTCGGTCTGATATTTTGTTTATGTTTTTATTACCTATATTATTTTTTAAATACTATTAAATAAATAATATAATATAAATAATTTTGGTATGGAGGCATCCACCCTTGTTAGATCTTTACTTGACCATTTTGTGTATTGTTACATTAACTGTACAGCAACTTACAGTAAAACTAATATTTCATCATTGTTTTGTAAATTCACGATGAGCATACTCACATAGTGATAATTAGAATAAAGACATAGTTCAGACATTTGGAAGTGCAGTTTTGTGGAAAAGTAATACACAGTTAATATTTAACCTGTTTTAGAGTTTAGTTTTGATGAGCTAATGGCTTAAATGAGTGATGCCATGGCTGCTGCCAATGTCTTAAAACATTCATTAAAAAAAATCCCAGTAATTTAGCAACATTTTATAAACATTTACATTGTGGTTGTTTTTTAATTACATGTTCATTGATCAAGATGCTCATGGTTAAAGCTAAATGGTAATAGCACAAACTGAAGCCATCTGTAGTGTGCATCATATTAGCCAGAATAACAGTGATGTAAACATAAAAAAAACACAAATTTTATATTTCAAGTTGTTTTAAGAGCTGTAATGTCGCTCTTAGTTAATCAGACTAGCTATGAGCTCGTCAGAATTCAGAAAAAAATAGTTAGACTAAACATTTTGTTTGGATTGTTTGGATTTTTTTTAAATTAAATTGTTTGGATTTCTGATTTGAAAACAGATCAAACAATCATCTACTGACATCAATCTTTTTTTTAAATTGTTGATGGACTGAACTTTTTATTTTTCCAATAGCTTTATGTTTGAAATCTATATATTACAAGCTTATGATGTACTTTATACCCAACAGCTTGTTAGCATGTTAGCTTGTAGTATTTTGTTGTATTTTGGATCCTCAGTTCTCTAAGTGCAGCATCATCAGACATTTGAACTCATTTACATATTTTGCTACTTTCATATTCTTATTAAAAATGTTCATTTTTAAGACCTTTGTATTTTATTGTTGCTTTTCCACGTGTGCTTTATTTTCTGGTCAAAATGTAGAAACGCCGTTTGCTTTTACCTAAAAGGAAAATGTAAATATTCACAAACACGATTTATTTGTTCATGCTGTGTGTGTGGTTGTGTGTGTGTGTGTGTGTGTGTGTGTAGGAGCGATGCTAATTGGTCCATCCTGCAGAGCCCGGTCTGTCAGCGACAGAAGGGAAGGTGTTTAAAATGCAGAAAGCAGTCACGGCTGGAGGAATTCTAGCTACAAACCACTCTCCCCCTCTCCCTCTCTGTGGGTTTGCTCTTTTTATCCTCCTCCTCCTTTCCCCCTCCTTCTCTCTCCTGCTTCTCTGCACGTTGACTCCGACGTTCCTCTTTCTCACTTTCACTGTTTGTCATTTTGCTTCTCCTGTCCCCGTTTTTCTCTCTAACACCATCTGGTCATTTTTCTGTGACTCAGCGCTGTCGCCTGCTGGAGGCTCAGACACACACACACACACACACAGTGTACTTTGACATTTAAAATCCACTGCCAAGGCGATGTGTGTGCTGGTGTGTGTGATAGTTTGTGTGCAGTGTAGACAATCTGAACACTTTTGAAACAAAGACTGTCATCTCATCCCATCAGAGCCCACAGGTCCTGCAGGAGCCTCCTACTGGCACCATGAACTAGTCTACTGTAGGTTGGATGGTTTGACAAGACAATAAACTCTGATGCAGATCACTGTTCGTTTATATGTTTTAAGGAGCAAAAAAATCATTTAATTGTAATATGCAAGTGATACCACTAACAGTAAAGGTCGTCTATGAACCCAAAACTTAGTTATGATGGCCTGTCACTGGTCTGTGAGTACTGGGTGATGATCAGTATTCATGGAGGAGTCTCTCCAGTGGCTCCGGATGGTTTCCTTTGCCTGAGTTGTAAAGCAGGCTGCCCCGTCGCTTAAGGTTTGAACATGTTCAACAAATTTGTGCCACAACTTTTCCATAGACAGTCATCGTAGCCATCTCCAGGCTGCTGGAGCTAGACTGTGCCTGCTGCACAGAACCTCTCCTCTGACAGGAACTATCTGAAGATGATGTCTGGTCAGAAAACAGCCGCACTGATGAGCACTGAATCATTGCCTCAAGCCTGCCAATCTGCTATTTGAAAGTCTACTCCAGCAATTGAATCATAAAGATGGCAGCAGCTGCTGAGGAACAAAGAGGAATATGTGGATAACTAAATCCTGTGCACGGCCATACAGTTCTGCAAACTTTGCATACAAAAACCTGGGTGCTGCTGCATGGCTCAGTAATGAGTTAAAGCAGACTTCAGCTGAAAAGTCATGTTTTTATTTGAGGGGATGTTTTTATCATCCAGTTTGCCAACAATTAGAAAACACCTTTATTTATTAGGTTTACTCAACAAGTAGGTCAGAAAATGTGTAATTAGAGATCAGTGTAATTGGTTCTTAATTGAATCTTGTCTTTTGTATTTTTTCAGTGTTGATTAAATTTACTTCATTAAAGTTGCTTTGAATCTGCTCTGAAATACTTTTATTAATATTCTGTTTGGGTTTTGGCACAAATGGGGTCTATTTTTGCTTTACTGATCTAATAAATTTTGTAACATTTTGTTTGTTATTACAACAGTGGATGAGCACAAAACATAAGAAACAGTTACATATATACGTCTGTATGTACATGACCAGATCATCTGCGTACAGTTAAACATCTTTATGGTAAATATTAGATGAAAAGCAGCACTGCTGAAAGGAGTTTTTATAAATGCCTGTTTCTCAGTTTTTAAAAGTTAATTCCATGCCAATTTCAGCATATCGTTTTGTTTATTGATTTGTTTAAATTAACTGAATCAGCTAAGAGTGATTTAAGAGAAATTCATCTGTTTAAATTGAATGCAGCAGCACCTTATGATTCACTGGAGTATAGGCCTTTTTTAGTCTAAGATTATTCTCTGACTTTTGATATTTTCTGTAGAATACCATCATTTAAGGATTATAAGTCACTCCAGAGTATGTTACATCTGTCAAAAATGTGTCAATGCAAACACAACCAGCCGGTAAGTTCACCAATCTCTTTCTACAACATGCCATTAGCTTTCTTCATTTTCTTCAGTGCAGTAAAAGTAACCTCTGCTTTTCACCAGTTCCTCACAAACTTCTCATCCACTCCAAACTGTCTTTCTGCTGCTCATTTGTTTTAACTGTTAGGCTACAGGAACAGCATAAACTATAGTTGTCATAAGCCTAGAGCACCTCTCATGGCTGGAGAAGGTAATGTTCATGTCAGTCAATATGAACTAAACGCATCAGTTAAAAAATGCATCACAAAGAGGTAAAAACCATAGATAAGTCGCAAGACCAGCCAAATTAAAAAAAATATTTCAATTTAGTCTGAAAAATATGATAATAGGTGACAGTTTTGTAGAATATCCTGAGTGAAACCCAAACATTTTTGGGTGAAGAAGCTTATTTATATCAAGAAAGCTATATTTGTTGCTTTGAATTTCAGTCCCTTTAGTTTTACCAGGTCAAATAGTCAAAATCACCAGATCTTAAAACTAAATTTAAGAGTCTTTTTGAGTTTATCATTAGCCATTTTCTAAAGGTGAACTTACTAAATGTGTTATTGATGTCATCAAAGTGAAGATATGCATTTTACTATTTTGGTAATGAGCCTATGTATGCACACTTTCAGTCATTGATAATTGATTGACTGTGTCAGTCTGAGATACAAACCAGTAAGTCTGTAGATTCATACTGATGAAGAAGAAACATTTACAGATGTTCCCTAATTGGTGAAGTCCTTCATATGGTCTCATTAGTCATTCACACATCACACTTATTCCATCACCCCCCCCCCCCCCCTTTTTATAAATATGGCAGCTATTTCTGACCCCCTCCTGTAGCTGTGTCTCTGCCACTAAGTGGATTAAATGGATTTGAAACTCGAGCCACAGTCACACTAAGAGCATTGCCTGAATTTTAAGCAGTCCACGGTGGATTGGTTCAGAAAGTAAAGAGCTGCTGTTCTGTAACTGAGATGCATGAAGTGTTCAGTAATATTTCTGAGTCACATTGACCCTAAAAGGTACATTATCTGTCTGCAGACTGACGTTCATCTAAAAGTCTGAACCGCTGGGAGCTGAATCAGGAATGAAATAAGGCTGAAATTCTCTCATTATTATGGGCAGAAATATAGTAAAATTCTAAATATGTAAAAAACTGCCTATTTGTTCATAAAATGAAATATTTGTTAAATCAAGTGTTATTTAAGTAAAGACCTATCATAGTTTTAAAGGAATACACATCATCTGCCACCTTTTTGTATTAGACGTTTTGGACCATGTAAATTTCAAAATTCAATTATTTATCACAGTTTATGTGATAATTATTTCTGAAAGTTAAAATCCATCCATATGTTCCTATAGCCTGTACCCATTCTACCCAATGGCCAATATGGCTTCAGCTATGGGTATGGCTGTGCTACGGCTGTTTAGAAAGGTCTGAATTATGTAACATCTTTATTAAATTCTAGCACTATGTAGCAATATTTATTAACCTAACTAAAGAATTTGATTCTGTGGAACACATCATACTCTTACAAATATTGGGTAGTATTGAAATTGATAGTCAGGGAATGTCATGGTTCTCAAACTATCTTTCAAACAGATCACAACAAGTACAAATAGACTTCTATCTTTTACTGTCTCTCCTTGTTTCATGTGGTGTACCTCAGGGTTCAATTCTTGGTCCAACACTTTACTTTATATTTATAAGTGATGTTCCACAAGTCGTAGCAAATGAAGCTTTTTTCCATCTACAGTAAACGCTGACAATGCTATTCTGTATGCCATCAGCTCTACTGCAGACAAGGTGTAAAGTTTCAGCTTTGCTAGGTTACAGCATGCTTTTTATTGATTTAAAGCTGTGTAAATGCTAAAAAGACCAACGTAATGTAGTTGAGTTGTAGAGACACCACCTCCATAAACTTAGCCACAATAACGGGGTAAAATATTGAACAAGTTGCAGTGTACAAATATTTGGGAATCTGGCTGGATTTCTCACACCATTGCACTGCAGTCAAAGGTTAAAGCAGGACTTGGCTATTTGTATAGAAAACACTCTTTTTTTTATGAGGGTTGCAGAAAGAATGATTGTTGAAAAGATCATTCTTCCTTTGATTGATTATGGAGATATAATTTATAGTCATGCTTGTAAGGGAACTCTACACAGTTTATCACTCTACAATTCATTGTGTGATTCATGCTTCTTTTTTAATCCATCACTGTCAGCTGTACTCTCAAGTTAGCTGGTCCTCTCTAGGTCTATCCCAATATTCACTGGTTTACACTTATTTATAAAACTCTAATGGGCTACTCTTTGCCATACTCATCTGCAACTTTCATCTGTAACAAAGTATATCAGCAGGTCATCACATTAATTGTTGTTGAACATTCCAAGAATTAAACCCCATTATGGTACAATGTCTTTTGCATATGTTGATTCAAATGACTGGAACTTAATAAAACTCAGCCTTGCTACACCCATTTCTGTTTCTTTTTATAAAAATCATTTAAAATATTTCTTTAACAATCCTTTAAATGTTTTACCAACTAATGATGGCATGGGAAGGGAATTTTATCATTGAAATTGTTTTATCTTTTGTGTTTCCCCTTTCCCTTATCCCCTCAAGTGTCTTGGCACTTGGCAGGCCAACATTGTAAATAAGAACTTGTTCTTAATGTTCTGCCTGTTAAAAAAAAAGATTAAATAAAATAAATTATGGATCTTGTAGGTTGAAAGATCACACACACACACACACACACGCATATTGCTATCCTTGTGAGGACTTACACTGCCGTAATGTAATTTATACTGTCTAACCCTGACCACTTGCACTAA
>JARVGW010225295.1:0-12248 GCA_031762495.1 Anablepsoides rubrolineatus | reverse complement strand
GGTTGCGCCACTTTGGGATCTTTGGCTTCGGGGTCTGAGGTTAATATTAGGGATCAGGGTTAATGGTTAATTTTAGGTACTGGGGTCAGGGATAGGCTGTACAGGGCTAATATAAGTTAAATTTAGGGTCTGGGATGGTTAGTTTCGTGCATTTCCTACTCTTGTAAAAAAAAAATGACAACGCGCTCGTCCTCCTCCGCCCCATCTCGTCAAAAACTGACGCGCGGGGGGTACCCGCCGTGTCAGACACTGGACGCAGATGGTCCCTGACCGAGCGTCAAATGTTGACGAGTTGGGAGTGAGAATGGGTTGCCTCATCCATAAAACCCAATAGCGACTGTACCCTCACCCACTGCTTTACTGACATCAAAACCTGAATAAGACACAATTTTATTAAATTAAACACTGACAAAACTGATGAAGGGAAATTGAGATCTATAAATGGAAGTCTGAATAATATAGCAGAAAACCAGTTGAATTTCTTCTAAGGAAAAGCATTATTCTTGTCTCTCACTCCAATCAGCCCCAACAGCACACAGCAGTCAGGCCTCAGAGTAAAATCACTTTTTTCTTATATGAGATCAAAACAAAACAGCACAGTCTGTCCCAACTGAATCTAAGACAGAGACTCCCAAAAAACGTCTAAACTTCTGCTCATATAATAATGATTCAACCTTTTAACATATGTCTCTTCCTGATTACATCTCTGAAGGAGGTAACTTTTACGTCAGATGTTGGAACGTACAAAATGCTTCTGTCTGTCTTCTCACACATACATCTGTTCACGTTAACACATCATCCCTGTCCTGTGGAACCTCCATTGGCTCCCTGTCCTACTGCACATCCATTTCAAGATCATCCTCATCACATTCAAAGCTCTCCATAATCTGGCCCCTCCATACCTGGCCAACTTAATCCACCATCACACTCCTTGCTTCCTCGTTGCCAACCTTCTGTCCCTCCCCTGTAGGACCAAGCTCCAAACATTCATTATTTTAAGGATCACTAGACCTATATATATAGTTGTTAGTTATTTCAGTTAATTACACCCATGTTCCCCTGCGGAGCATAGGCCATCTACAAGCTTTTTCATTGCATCCAGTTCTGAGCCCAATTACCTAACTTTATATATTACTTCATATCAATCTCACCACACATTTACTTTTACAGAACCTTTTATAACAAAACTCTGCAGTGCTATGATCTTATGTTTTCATTGCTAAAAATAATCTCTCATGTCTGAAATGTAGAGAAAGTGTTTTTTTTTCTAACCAAGTACATTATTGAAAGCTTTTTAGAAGGGAGAGAAGACTGGGTGAAGTGGCTAAAATGCTAAATTATGCAAAGCTTTTTTTAATTTCAAAAGGTCCAGCAGAGTAAAACATTCAGCTCAATAGAAATACAGCAGCATGCAATACAATACATTAGATTGTTCCCATGGGGAAATTTGTTTTGGGCTCAGAACTGTAAGAATAGCTTCCATGACAAAAGATCAATACATAGACAACAAAAACACTCATTTTCTGCACAGGCTTAATCCTGTTCATGGTTGCAGGGGAGCTGGTGCCTAACCCAGTTGTCGCTGAGGGAGAGGTGGGATTCACTGAAGACGGGCTGCCAGTTCATCACAGAGCAGCTTCCACACAGGAAAGTCCAAGCTGAGTTTCAACTAAAGAACTTTGCACTGTGACATTGGTGCTGACCACCGAATCACCTGCGGCTCATAACAGAAACTGACCAATCTATTCTTTAGTTTTGTAATTATCAGCAAACATAACCCAGTGTCACACTGATTAGTACCATATTTAAAAGGTATTAAACTAGAACATTTCTGAAGGTTGCAGCTCAAAATATCAACATAACCTTCTAAAAAATGTTAAAACTGCATCACCATAGCAACCACACACTTATTTCTGTCACTCCCTGATTGCTAAGTTAATAAAAAGCAGATCGAATCAATGTAAGCTTTATTAATGTAAGAAAACCATAAGTCAGATCTGAAAAAAATATTTTAAACAGTGTTCAGATGACATTTTTATGTTTTAAGTATAAATAAGATTAATTTTCTGTTATGAAAATAATATTATGAGCGCAAATATAACGTATTCTGTGTAAACTTGGCTTTGCACTCAACATTCTGGGAGGAATTTGTGTCATGATCTGTGTATTTTGATTTGTAATTTCATGGTTCTTTGTGTTTATGGATTTGGTTTGTGTTTTCTGTATGTGTGGATATTTGAGTTGAGTTATTTGTATTTACCTGATCAGGCTCTAGGTTCAGTTCAGTGTTCTCTTCCTCAGCTTCTTGCTCCTGCTCTACCCACTCTGACCTGGTTGTCTCTCTGAAGGGAAATGTCTCTCATTAGTTTTGGCTTTATTTTCTCTTTGTGAGTCTGGCATTAACTGTCTTCTGTAAAGTGTGTATTCATGATTTCTGTATTCAGTTTTTGTTATCCCCAGTAAGTCCACCAGCATTTTATGTTTTTAGTTTTAAAATGAAGTTTTCATTTAGCCCTTACCTCCGTCTGCTCTTTGGGTCCATCTGCAAAACTATCTGCAAAACCTGACATATGAGAGAAAACTTCAAATCCTCTGTCTAGAGCAACAGTGAGCTACACATTGTGTGGGGGAAAAAAAGAGTTGTGAGAGTAAGAAAGGTTCATTTGCAAAAGATCTGAAAATATTACAGTATTAGTGTAACATTTACTGTCACTTTATTATTCTGTAAAAATATTTTTAAAAATTGGAACAAGCCAATCATTTCTAAAACACTTTCTTTGATTTCTTTTCCCACACAAATCTTGTGTGGAGAAAGAAAATTAAACTTAGAGAAAATTCGGACATTCTCCCCTAAGTAATGAAAACGTGGTTTCAATTGCAGTTTTTGGACAGCTCGCTGACCAAACATGAGACAATAGTGGAAATATACTTGTTACTAAGTGTTTTGAGTTCTTCAAGACAAGGAAGACTTATTTTTGTGGCCATGGTAATATATGCTCCCCCTGTCAGCAATAATTGGTACTATCAACTGCTCCAAATATAGACTATTCGGACATTAAAAATTCCACTTTATGTTGCTTTTAGCACATTGATACAAACAATAAACCTAACGTGAGCTCATAAAATGCAGGAATAGCGCTCAGAAAAACTTGTGTCTAACAGAGGCAGACTCTCCTCGACCTCCCTTGCTGCCTCCATGTGTCTTCTAAATGATCCGATGTGGACAGAACATGTGTCATTCCCAAACTGAGCTGCTTTGTGAATGTGACTTAATTAAGCTAGCTGTAATGTTCTCTCGTCCTGACCACATCTTCTTTTATCCTCCTCCTTTCGTTCTCACACTTGGCCATGCCCCTCAGTGTGTTTTGGCACAGCTCACAATATTGAAATTTTTCAAAATTTGGCTGAATGCATGGGACTTGTCCGATCATTTGAGTGAGTGGCAGTGATGTAAATTATATGCAGGTCATGAGGGGAGATCGCCATGGCCAAATCTTTTATGGGAGTTTCTTTCACTGTGGCAACCCCTGCATAAGAGAGCAGCTGCAAGAAAAACAATAACAACTGTAAAAGTTGTTGTTTTTTTATGCTTATGCACTGCCCCCCTTAATAAATTATTTGTATAACCTTTACTCCAGTTTTAACAGACATATTACAGATGCTATTTAGCATTATGCAACATTTTTTTAAAATAAAATTTGGGACAAATAGGCGACACAGAAATCCCTTTACTTTTTGAGACTCTTTAATTTCTTCCTCTTACCTCACAAAACTTAATGTAAAATACATACTTTACCTTATCTAATAATCAAATGGGATAAAAATCAATTGTCAAATGAAGTTTTCTGTATCTGCAAATCCATATCTCAGATTAACTTTTCAAACACTTTAAAAAATGTAATATAATGGGGTTCCTTGTACTTTTACTTCACATCACTGGAGTGCGTTCAGCTCTGCACTCAGTGATGAGTGTAGACCAAAGACCTACAGTGGAGACCTTGTCCAGCCTTTAGCAGCTTTAGTTACACAGTCTGATGCTTGTCAAGCACAAAGTTCATTCATGTTTCATAGCGAGGTGTAGCAGTCTACACAGGATGGCATCCTGGAGCACAAAGAGGTCACACAGCCAGCAAGGGTGCCTTGCACCATACCTGTCTGATTACCAATTACTGCTGTGCCTTCCAGCCCAGGTTCGAGCCAAACAGCCGGTTCCATCTTAATGAGGCAAAGGGTCACTGCTGTGCAGCTGACGTCAGCATTCTAAATACCAGAGTGTGTCAGCTTGTGGTTGAAATGATGACAACACCAGCAAGGAGCAGAGAAAAAGTGAGAATACTAAACAAAATTGTGAACTGAATGGAAAGAGACAAGATTTTAAAAAAAGACAGATGGTGTTATACTTTATTTGCCCCTCTCCCCTCTTTCTCTGGTAGAATCACTTAAAGGTTTTACTCTCTTTTTTCATCCCATCCTGACACAAATTAGAGATGCTCCATATATTATGGCTTCAAATTAGGGTGAACTAAAATATTTTATTTCATTTGATCACTGTGCCAATAAATGAGGCAAGAGATTTTCAACAGTGTTTCTGAGCAAATTAAGTAAACTCTGAATCTGTACTGATGGTAAACCATAAAAAAATGCTTTTGCTGGGACTTTAACTCGTGAATTCTTCTTTAGTGCAGTGAAGTCATGTATTTTGTTAGTTGTGTTATTTTTCTGTCATCTGTTGCATTAGTAGCTCTAAATGAAGTGAAAGCTCATTGCGTATCTGCTCTTATAACTTTTAATTTCAGTGAAACTTTCATTAGTAAATAAATATGACTAGTACTAATACCAGCTAACTGGACCATACCATGGTGATGCTTTGTCCCCACTCTTGTTCTACATGAGCCTGAACGGTCAGCCGTCATCTTATTATCTACTAAACCAGGACATACATGAGATTGGAATGTCATTCAGTTAAGATAAATGTGATCAAATGGTATCCAAGAGCGGAGAGGTGATCACAACTGAAAAGGTTTAAATTATCTGAAGATGCAGATGTTCAGAACAGCTACATCTTGAAATCCCACAGGCAAGCGGCAACCACAATGAGCCTGCAAGGAAGTCAGTCACAACTAATTACCTACAGAGAGTCTGACTAGTCCTGAAGAGCCAGCTGTATGGCAAGAACAAGATCTGAGCCTTCAACATGCAGTGCCAGTCATCAGATACACTGCTGGTATAACTATCTGGCCAAAGGAGGAGAAAGAAGCCACTGACATCTAGCCATGATGAAAACTACTTTGAATATTCAACAAACTGCAGAAAAAGGCAGTGCTGATAGATGTAGCAACCGCAGGCAACATTAGCTCCAGGAAGAAAGTGCAGGAGAAGCTTGACAATTACCAAGGGCTGCTTGTGACGAGTCCAGGCCTCAGTGGTCATCGGAGCACTCAGTGCTGCAACCCCCCAAAAAAGTGTCTCAAACAAATTTTAAGAACAATCTCAAAGATCTCTAGGAACAGCTAAAAAACTATGCAGAACCGTCTCACTCACAGGCTTCTGAAAGAGAAACAGAGCTTGAAGTGGAACAGCTCATGTAGCATTTCCATCCTGTTTCATCCTTTGGCAGTCAGGACTAGCTCAAAGACTCCTCAAATCATAAAAATTTACATACACATTTATTAAAAAGCATTTTTAGCAGGGCATGTATGCAGACAGTTTGGCAGGAGGAACAGCAAATTATTGGGGGGTGGGGGCATTGAAAAACCAGGGGGGGCACAAAAACAAAAATCATAACAGCAATTATATGATGCTTTTGTAAAATGACAATTTAAAAACTGTCAATATACGAATGAAGGATTTGCCATCAGATGTAGTTCAGTTTGTTATTTTACAGATAATATTACTGATTATGTGACGTCCATAGACCAGAAACAACTATGTAGATATCTACAACAGTATGGGGATCCTCCCACAGAAGATTTTGAAATTTGATATGATAATTTTTCTATTAATCAAGTGGAATGGATTTGTTTGTGAAACAATCAACAGTGCTGGGTGAATTAAGATTTTCTGGGGGATGGGGGGTCATGGATTTGATCCAGCAACCTTTTGTCTGAGAGGCACCAACTCCATCCCCCTAATGGAACCCCTGTCTTAAAGTTTCAGAGTAGTCTCAAAAGTATAAGAGTAGGGGTTTTTTTTGAGTAAATTTGTACTGGGACCATTTTTGTCCCTGTTATTTTAAGTTAAACTCCGGTTAGACTTAGATTTTCCTGCAGAAAACAACAGATATTTTTTTAATGAGTGGAAGCTTAAAAGAGGAGTAAAAGTTGAAACAGGCTTATTTTGTAGTTCTGCCTGTTTAGAGCAGAAGTATAATCCCTGCTTAACACAGATTGCTCAATGTCTGCTTCAACCTTTCTACAACATACACCAGGGAAATGAGGTTTATTTATTCTACAATAATATCAAAAATGACCAGGGGCTGTTTGAGTTATCAAAGCAGTGAGTCAGTTAGCTGAGACTGACTTCAACCATGAATGAGTAAGCCCTATAGTTTAGGAAACAAACAGACTTCAGGTCAAGCGCAAGCAGGCTGACTTTTAAAGTCAGAGTTGTTCTTTTAACCACATAGATCATATAACACATGCTCCATGTAACAGATTAATACTGACATAAAAGCATCTGCCTCAGGATGGCTCCTCGGGAGGATAGCAGTAAGCAGACACGGGAAGAAGGGCTAAGACCAGGATGAAATGAGAGAACAAAAGTGTTTAGGCAGAACAAGTGGTACAAAGCTGAAAGAGAACATTTGAAGGACACTGAGATGAGAATCACAGCGTATTTAGCTTGGAAACTAAAACTGTAGAATGGAGATGAGAATAGAGAAGGAAAGTGATTCAATGCCTATCAACCAGCCTATGCCACTGCCACCTAAATTATATTAACACATGTTTAATTCAAGACTATGGACAGAGGTGGGATACAGCCACAGGGATTAAGGTGGGACATGTGAGAGTGTGAGTGTGTGTGGTGAAGGGGAGGGTCCTATAGTCAGTATTGTCCTGGTCAGTCAATTTTGAATGTCTAACCACCACAAAATGAAGCTGGCACCTGTGGCAGCTCTACGGGGGTGACACAAAGTGGCGGCTGATACTAGATGAGCCTAAAAAGCTACTTAACAAGCTGCTTAGTGAGTAGCAGCCGCTGATACAATCTCTCCGAGCAAAGTTCTAAGAAAAGACTATTGCTTCGAAACAGGTTTATTTCTTACTAGTTCTGTACTGGGTGTTATTTAAACATTTTACTGTGCTATGACATAAAAAATACTATATATTAAATATGATAGTTAAATATAATAGTTTATGACATATCTCGAGTGTGTAGAGTCGACAAAACTTTATTTTTAAAGTTGCACACAAATTGAAACATTTACAAGTGTGAATAGGATACATGCATTGCAACATGTTCGGTTGTAAAAGCATGGTTATTGACTGCAACAAGGATAAGTAAATCAGTTGTAGAGGTGTGCAGTAATCATTTTATGAAGGTTTCATAAAATGATTGGCAATCAGGAATGGCTTGAATCCATCAAGCCATTCCTGAGTTACTTTGCTAACAGACAGACAGAGTTGACTCCAAATCATATATATAGAAAAAAACCTTTGCTTTTTGGTGGTGGCAATAAAATAAAACAGGCTGAGTTTATTTTTGTGAAAAAAGGAAAATATACCTAAAGGAGAGAAGATTTCTATTGACATCCTTTAGTAAACTCTAATTTATAGTTTTTGTTTCATATTCAAGTCAGCAATTACTTGTTTGTTTTTAAATCAAACGCTGACTATCTGGGGCTCCAGTCAGCATTTAAAATAGCACACACTGCTCTAAAAATTCTTGCGACTAGAGTGTGCCAAGTCACTCTGTGATTATCCTGTCATGATTATGGCAACCAGGACTAAACGTTTTTCTGGAAATAGCCACTCTTTGATATTTCCACAAATATCCTCAGCTCGCTATAGCTGTCATAGCACCCCACCACACCCCCTGCCCCCTCTCATGTCTACTCATGCATTCTGTTCTGTCTTTTCTTCTCACTTACTGTGAGTGAGAGCATTCATCTCAGGCAACAGAAAGTGTTGTTTTGATAAAGGAGTGGAAACACAGATCAGTCTTTCACACATCTCCTTGTGCTGACAAAAAGCATTCTGGACTCGACCTTTCAGAATCAGTCAGGAACCATGTTGTTTCCCCGAGGCTGTTGACAGGCAGAAAATTCCTAAATCAAATGAAGGTTAGACACATTACAGTCATTACAGGAAAAACCCATGAACACGGTGAAATCACACTTGTGAAAACATATTCAATTTACGAGGTAAGTGTGTAAAACTTGCAGACATTTTTACTAGAAATATGAACTTCACTGTCAGGAACTGTATCTTCTTGATTTATTTATGTATTTATTTTTATCTGTTTATTGTATTTTTGTTATTTCTTATTTCTGTATTTTGTTGTTTTATGTGTTTCAGTTTTGTTCCAGTTTCTCTTATGTCATCTGTCACTTTCTCTTCAGCCACTCTTTTGTTTTTAACTATCCTTATTTTCACAGCAAATCATTGTGGATCGTTTAAGATCACTGATCTCTTTTTTTAAAGAAGGCCTGGGCCTGAAGGCAGCCTAAACACGCATGTTTTTGACTGTAAGAAGAATCTTGAGTATCTAGAGAAAGCCCACGCAAACACTAGGAGAACATGCAAACTCAACACTGAAAGACCTCAGGCCCAACCCAGGGCTTGAATCTAGCACAACAGGACTAACTACCGTGCTGCCCAAAAATTCTCATCTATGTATCCTCGTATAGTCTGCATCCTTTCATACATTTTTCAACGAAATGACTAAAATGTAATTTTTACACAATCACAGTTTAAGCTTGCTTGTGACAGGGCTTCCCATTGAAATGTTCAACTAGCTGCGTTTACATGGACATAAGTAATCAGATTAAACGGCCATTCGGAATAAAAATGTGTCATGTAAACACCCCATTTGGATTACTCTGACCCGATTCAGCTCGATCCGAATGAATTTGTAATCGGAATGAGGGAGGTGGTTTATTGATAATCCGAACAACGTGCATGCACTTAATCCGATCATTTTATTCCGATTGTGGAAAACTGACCTGACTGTGCATGTCTGCTGACTTTCATACAGCGGTTTCTGCTTTTTTGAGGAGGGACGGGGACAGCAGCGCTGTAGTTTCCAGCAGCACTTTTTCCTCCAGTTCTCTCATTCAATAAAGAAAGAAGACACACAGCCTGCGCCGCTTCAAAAAAAAAAAAGTCCGCCCGTCATCTGTAGCTGAACCAGACAGTGCAGTAACATTTCCACCATTATTAAAACATGTAGCATATCCATTCTGAGTGTTCAGAAGTTGTTTGTTTATGTTCATCACGGAAGTAGAACTTTTTTCTGTGTGGGGAAAGTTAGCAACTGCGCATGTCAGTGCTTCTTTTCAGAATAATAGCCTGCTGCATGTAAACACTCGTCATGATCGGATTGTGCGCATGTAAACGATTCATTCCGATTATTTTATCCGAATACATTTTAATCCGATCAAAGAATTGTGTGCATGTAAACGTAGCTACTGACAGCTGATGATATCAAACACTGACTTTAAAATTTTCCTAAAATTTCCAAACTTTTTATTTCCAAATTGTTCTTACTCCTATATCTTTTGATGCATACCAATGAAGTATAGAGGGCTGAATCAGACATAATTAACAATAAAAGCAGAAATATATAGATAGATCTGTGCATGGATCCTGCTCCTTCCTGTCTGTTGACCAATAAGAGCTGACCCAAGAAGGACCGCAGCCCACCTTATTTGAATAATGAGTCAGAAATGCATAAGGTAAATTAAATACAGGAGACAGAAAATTTAAAAGCAACACAAGGAAATAAAAAGACTTGTGGGAAAAATTATATAAAAATAATTAAATGTAATCATTTAATAGACACATGCATGTACAAGTAAAAGGAGAAATGACAAATCTATATTTTTAAAAACAGTAAAATGTAAATTATGTGGTAAAATATAAAATTAATTGGAACTACAAAGGTCAGTTAAACTATAAAACATGAGGTAAAGTTCTACTTTTTTAATGTAATTGGTGTTTTTTAAGTGTATTTATTTATTTATTTATTTATTTATTTATGATTTTATTTCTAATTATGTCAGATTTGGTCCTCCATAATAAAGGCTGTGGTAGTTTAGTGACCAGGACCAGAATATTGTATTTTTGAGTCTGCAGGCCTTGCAAACTAAGACCTGCAGTCCAGTTATGATTAATAGATGTGTATAGATTTTACAGCATGTACACTTATTTATATGTGATTATATGCTGTCAACTGAGGGAAATGGAACTTTTTTTTTGTGACAGAACATCCTGGAAAGCAAAGCATTAACAGTGGTGACCACCACTCTGAATCTACTCCAGCACATCACCGGTGGTCTCCCCCGTTGCTTTTTTATTTTATTTTATTTTTCTCCAAATCCATTTTCTTCTCACTCACAAGGTTTCAGTGCCGGTCTTTGTCTTAGTCATTATGACCATCTTCTTTTGCTTTTTGATGAGGTCAATTTGACAAGGAGCCTGTCCCGTCAAACTACATATCCATCAAACTGTCTTGTACCAAAGCAGCAAAATTTTGTAGTGCCACATTACCCTGAAACCATCTTTCTGTGACCTTGCTCAGGTGTTTCTAGTACAGAGTGGGTTGCTATGGCAATTGGGAGGAGGGGGGTTGTATTTGAGGACAGGAAAAACACAAGCTGAAGGGAAGAAGACGGGCATAATTTTATATGGCTAAGTCAGGAAGCTGCAAACATTTTTAATGAGGCTGTTGCATCATGGAGCTTTGTTGTAACACCCACATTGTGTTAATACTAAATGTCTGTATTCAGTCTCTGATATGGAGCCTCAGAGGCCCACAGCAGTTTGGTTCTAATAAGTACTTTTCACTGCACAGGGGTGCTACTCAACATAAAGCTTTATTGAAACAATGGGACACTCATTACAGAAGCTGATCTCTCACTGGGTTGCGACTTTGCAACTAATTGGAAACTCAAAATTGCAGGAAAATAGACAAATTTTCAGTTGCAGTCTTAATGAATTGAGTGCTTGTGATTTAGCTTGGGTGTAAAAATCTTCAATTTACATTTTGTACATATAGCCACCAGCATCCTCGTTTTGCAGGGCCAATTTTTGAGAATTGTGGCCTAATTTGCAGCTTGCAAAACTCTAGGCTATGCACATTATTATGTTGCCCGCATCAAACTGCCTCAGCTCTTTTTGAACTACCTTGGTAGCTGCCACCACATTTAGAAATGAGGACAGGTAGATTTGGACCCGTTTTTAATCATTTTTAGACATTCAGGGCTGTGCCTTGAATGTTTTTCTGAGAAACCTCAGTTTGCAAAATAGAAGAAATTTTAAAATAAAGTTCAAGTCAAATCAACCAAAATGCTCCTAGAAACTTAACATTTGTTTAAAAACACAAGCAAGACAGGTTGTTATTTTCTGCACAAGCAGCATCTGCCTTAATCCATCTGTACTCAAAGGTTTGTGGCTCAAATATATTATCTTTTAAGAGGGATTTCCTTGAAAATTTTGATTAAAATAACAGTAGCCTATACATTATGGAAACCCTAAAAATATCATAAACAAGGTAAAATAATCTCACGGAAAACATAGAAAAGTAGATTAAAAAAATTGAATTGCAAGGTGCCAGAGAAAATAAACTAGCATGCCAAAACCCATGCCCCTGTCACTGATTTGAATATTGAATGCTTGTCATTTTTGAGATGAAGTGATGTAAACCCTAATGTTTTTGATACAAAATATTCAAGTAAGTAGGAGTTACATAAACAAAAAATTTACCCAATATAAAAACAAGAAAGCATATTTTCCTCAAATGATCAGGTACATATGGTGATGGCCATCTTGGATTTTGATGAGCTACAAAATTGATCAAACTTCTAATCAGTGTACCCTCATACAGAACATAAATATTACATCTACAAAAAAAATATTATGTTGATTTAAGTAGAATAACAATGAAGACAAAGTTCCCTCTCTGGAGATCTAACTAGCGTGCACTGCATGGTCAGCAGGAACAATCACTAGGTGCATTTCCATTGATCATGAAAATGCGCAAATTAGAATTTCGAAAATAAATTTGCTCAATGGAAACACGTCAATTTC
>JARVGW010225266.1:0-12251 GCA_031762495.1 Anablepsoides rubrolineatus | reverse complement strand
CAATAAAGGCTATTTCTATTCTATTCTATTCTATTCTATTCTATTCTATTCTATTCTATTCTATTCTATTCTATTCTTTAATTATTTCACTCAGTGAAAAACTCCAAATCCTGCACTCCAAACGAGACACACTTAATGGCCTTCACTGTGAAAACTCCACAGATTCAGAGATGGGTCTAGAAGGAGCCTCTTGTCAGGCAGAAGATGAGTGTGACCATGACTCATCTGAGCTTCCTGATGAGAGTGACTCTGTAAAATCTGTCTCTGATATATCTGGCTCAGGTTTAAGACCAGATCCTGATCCACCTGCTAGCTCAGAGTTAGTAGTCCAGGCTACTGTCAGTCTGCCTGAAAACCTCTGTCACCACGATAGTGGTGATTGAGGAGTCTGAAATAGCTCCCCAGTTTCCCTGTGAACTGGAATAGAGGGGGGTATCTGAGAGTCTGCTTGAGACTGTGGAAGAAGTCGTCACACACAAGGTGCTGTTAGACGAGTACATGTCAGACATACCTCTGGAGCCCACACTCCAGAGTACGTGTGTCCCCTTTAAAGAGGGGCCAAGTCATCTGGTGAGAGAAGCCTCACCTCAGCCTGATGAGGCACAGGTGAACACACCTGAACCCTCTCTACATCCTGATGGAACCCACAGTGACCTGTTGACCTCTGACATGGCACAAGCCATGCAGTCATCAGATCCCGGCCTTTGTGGTGACTTGGGATCAGATAGAGGTGCTGCTGGGGTGTGTTTATGAGTCACAGTGTGCAGAACACACAGAGAAAAAACCAAGAGCCAAACCAACACTCAGAGTGTTAAAACGAAGAGCTTATTGGAAAAAAATGAAAAAACATGTCAGAGAAAACATGTCAAAACTTTTCTGGTTTGTAGCCAATCAACAAAGCCAGGAGGTTCCAGGACTGGAACCTTCCCTCGAAAAGAGATCAATGGAGACCAAATAAATCCTTTTGAAGTTTGTTTCAGCTATTTAAAAGACAAAACTCTTCCAGGTGACTGAAAAAATACTGCCTAAAACAAATGCTGAGCTCTATAAGGCCTTTAAAAAAAGGACCTAAAAACTCTATTGAGAATAAAGTTTTAAAACACTAAAACTTTGTCTTAATAAGATTAAATTTTTAACTACTAGAGCATATTTGAAACAGTTAAAACACAAAAATCTTTTGATTTTGTTGTTAAAATGTTTTTAAAACATCTACTGTTTTAGAATAAACTCAATAAACTATTGATTGTGAACACTTACAATAAAAGAAAATCATAAAAGCAAAAATAAACTTTAAATTCAATCTTAATGTTAGTTTAAATATAAAACTTTAAAATAAAGTCAAACTTTTACTCTCTGATGTCTTCAAAAGAAATAACTTCTAAACTGAAACAAACTTCAAAATAAAGCTCACGCTCTAATAGAAAGAGAAATAAAATACAGATGCTGAGTTAACAAATTAAATAAATTACCTTTAACATTATCTGGAACATCCAGTTTTAAAGTTTTAAAAACTCTTGGATTAAAACTTCCATTTTAACTCATTTTAAAACAATCAGCATCAAATGTAAATACCTACAAACATATTCATGTTTTATTACACACATTACTCTTTCTCTCTCTCTCTATTTGTTTGTTTGTTTCTAACACAAAGTGTTTAACCTAACAGAGGTATATTATACGTAGGTATATTAAACTACTAATTATCCTCCTTTTTTGAATAAGCCCTTATTCTATACAAGCCTTACCTTAACTTTTTAGGTTATCTTTGTGTTTTGATTAGTGGTAACTCAACACTCATCTTTTAGACTACTGCCACTTTAAAACAGTTAAGTCCCTTTTCTGTTTTTATAGAACCAGTCACAGTTATCTACACACAGAGGTCTATATAATTTGTTTAACTTACTATTAGCTACTAGTTTAAGTGTCACTATGACAACCACATTGCAACACTTAAAAGTGAGCCTGTGGGTCTGTGAGCTTATCCACCTTAAGGAACATCACAACAAACTCCCTGGTCCTGATGCTGCACCTCCTCCTGAGACGACCTCTGAGACAACTCCGCCTCTCTGTCGTCTCTGGTGGGCTGCCTTCTCCTCCTCATGCTGTACCTGGGTTTGATGCTCCATCTTTCACCTCGCTCCTGCTGGTCTACCTGCCTCCTCCTCCTCCTCAGAGAAGGCCTCTGTCTCACCCTGTTCCTGGGAACCTGCTGTTGCTGCTCCTGCTGAAACATCTGCATCCTTTCCTTTCCTGAGTGGATTATTCATTTGGATTAAAGTCTGCCTTGTTTGGAATTATTAAACCTATAGAATTACCATTTTATCCAACCACCTGTGGAATTATCAAGCTTCAATCGATTGGATTTAAATGACTGAGTGACAATCACCGTGTCTTCAAAGCCTATGGGAATTATAAAAAGAAACATTGGGCCTCATGCAAGAACCGTTCGTATTCTTATCCTAAATTTCTCTTACTTTTGTTCATATGAAGGGTTCGTACGAACATGTCATGTCAGATTCAACAAACTCTTCTATCTTCAGGAAAAGTGTGTAAATGTGATTAGGGGTGTATCTCACCAGCTTTATCACGATACGATATTACATCAATATGTTCAGATGACGATTCAATATTTTTCTCAATTGCATAAAGTCTGTCACGATACGATTTCGATTCAACTTAATTCACAAGTCTGCAATGAATATAATACAATATCATATGCCCATCTAACACAATGACTGTGTTAGATGGGCATATGATATCGATTCCCATCAAGAATATGATGCTGATATAGATCGATTTTTTCATTTTGCCAAAATATAACTGAATCATGAACCATTCAAATCGATATAGATCGATGTATTGTTACACCCCTAAATGTGATGCGTAAACTGATTAATGCGTATCAGGTGCTTGTGCACGGGGAGAGCAAATTTACATAATTTCCACCCACAAAAATGCCATATAAGGATATACGTTTCTTGTCTGACATACCAGGAAGAGTTTATTCTTAAATGACATCGCAAAGTAAAAAAGAAGAACTTCACAAGTTCGGAGATTGAAGTTCTGCTCTCAGAGATCCAGAATAAAAGTCATTTTTAGCAGCGTCAGCTGCGGATCTGCTTAAAGCTGAGGAAATAAATGACGACTGTCCCCCTGACTGTCGCAGTGTCAGATGCGGTTCTTAAATAAAGCATTTTAAAATGTCTCCAAACTTCAATTAATGTATAATTTAAGTTGTTTTTTAGTTTGAGATCTTGATCATAATATTGTAGTGTTTTACAACAGCATTAATAGCCAATTTAATTTAATCGGACCAATTTATGTTGTTAGGCTACATTTAAAATTTATTTACAATTCAAACAGAATAGTCTGTTGTCAACATAATTGGAGTGTGATTTATTTTCAACTCAAAATATCTTCAAACTAATGAAATATAAAGTTATTAGTGAAGAAAATCCGTCTGGAAAACAGCAGACCGACTCTCGTAAAATATACGACAGGTCTGGACCACACGTGGATTTTGTTCATATCTGAAGAAAATCTTAGAATACAAACAAATTAGTGAATGCCACAAATTCTCCTAAATCACTCGTACGCACAACTTAAGAACAAATCTGTTTGTACGAACAGTTCTTGCATAAGGCCCATTGTTCAGATGGAGTTTACTACAAGCTTCAAACAAGAAGTTGTCGTTCAGTGAGGAATTTTCCTGATCGAAGAAGTCGTTGCCTCGTTGCCTCATCGTCCGGGCAACGTCTTCTGAGGGCGGAAATGTAGTTAAACCCCTCACCTCACCTCACCTCAGGTTGACCTTTGGTGTCAAACCTCTCCTCTTCCTAAACTGAAGTTTCAGCTCTGTCAAGAGCTTTAAAAAAATAAAAGCCTTTTCTTCCCTTTGGGAGGTCAACATGGTTTCTATTCCCAGGAAGATTTGCTGTTTGTAAAAAAAAACAATAATAAAATAAAACAAATCTTCTGTTGTTATTCTCTCAAATTGTATAATTCCAAAGTTCAACCCTTCAATATGACTTTTGTCTTTCTTATCAAGGGCTCTCCAACCTAGCATATAATATAAAATAATATGCATTTGTTGTCTTTGATTTATACTTAGACTTTCATGAGTTAACATAGAAACAGTGTTTTTTTTTAGTTAATGCTTATATTTTTAAGTTTTATTTCTTCTATGTTGATAAGCATTACTCAATAGCTCTTAATAATCCATTTAGTCAATGTTCATAATTAACCATTAGTTAATTAGAATAATAATATGCTGTTTTTAAGAGTTTAACTACTCCTGCTCATAAATAATTGTGTGCTATGTTGTGGTTTTGGGTCATCCATACAACACATACACATACACAGAACACACTTGCACCTGCAAGATAACACATTCCTTTCTCACATTCTTATCTCTTCGCTTTGTCTCAGTCTTAAACTTAAAAACCCTTCTCTGCTCTGATTTCGTCAGTTGGACGTTTTTTTTTTTTTGCTTGCCATGAGGGTCTTTCAGCTTCTTTGTTTTTCTGGGGGAAACAGCCGTTTCCACCTCATGTTGTGTTGCAGCAATGTTTCCTTCTTTTTGGAACTTACAAGGAACATTCACTGGAGTAATAACTTCCGTTTTTTGCTGAGTTCGAGCTAAGATTCTGGGGTTACCCTGCTGTGAGTTTTCAAGCTCCTGACGACCCCTTGTTATGGTTAGGTTGACAAAGAAGCCAACGTGTCGGCTGCCCATTCCAGGCTGACACACGCAAGGCTCCCTGTCAACTTCCCTCGTTTGAGATGGTCTGGTACGGCAAAACTGTATAAAATCTCTTCAACCTCAGCTGATGTACCCACCTCAGCTGGCTCACAGGCTCAATCAGCTCTAAAACACAATTTAAAGATCTTAGCCTAAAATTTGTTTATTTGTCTGTTTGTCTATCTCTACTTCTTTCTCTCTCTCTCTCACATTCTCACACACATACATACACATATACACGCACCCACACGGCCCTAAATGTATATAAATAACCTGCTTAACTATTTACCTAGTTGCTTAGAAGAGTAGAACATTAATTGTGCTATAAGAGCTCATTTATTGTTTGATCATTGTAATCACTTATTAATCATTCAATATTATCCTCTTCATAAAAGTCAGTCTTTAACTGGACAAAATAAAATTATGACTCATTGTGTGTTTTCTGTGTGTGTTTGATGACTGAACTATTTTGAACAACTTGGGAATAAAAGATCTTATAGATTACTCTTGGTTAAAATAAATAAATGGTTTTATTTAGGGGTATTTCTACATGGACGTACAGATATCTGAAGAGACAGACCTATTAAACCAACACACACACACACATTTATTTCTGTGCAGTAACAGGCACGTGTGTGTTTAACCTTTGGTGTTGAAGTCCTCAACAGTAGCCTCTGTCTTCTTCTTCAGCTCCTCGTGGGAGAGAACAAAACTGTCCTTAAGCATTGTTTTCTGCTTCTGCAACATGATGTCACCATCGATCAACACCTGCTGAAAAGCGACCCACTCCTCATTCAGCCCCTCATGCATCGCACGGACCTGTGGGCAAACCAAACTTTCAGAAAACAGATTCTACATAGAAATATTAAATGAACACTTGGTTTGTAATTAATTTGAATGCATTGTTAGCTTTTAATAAAAAAAAAACAATACTCACAGATGTTTCCACATAGACCTCATATTTGTCAAGAATACCAAATTGTTCATGGACAAGAGCAATCTGAGCTTCTATCAGCTTCAACTTGCCCTGAAGAGTCTCCAAAAGCTTTAAGCTCTCTTTGAGCTTACCCAGTGTCTGAGGAGGTCTTTTCAACCTGAACACAAACAAACAAACAAAAACAAAACACCGGTCACTTTAAATACAAAATAAATTCTTATTTTTAACTTTCAGCAACTTTTTTTCTTCAGAAATGACTGATTAAAGAAATCAATTTATGTTTGTCAATAAAAGCCGAAATGACACTTTGTTCAGTCAATGCAGCAAAACTTACTGAAATCATCAAAACTACTATTGTAAATTTAAGATGTTTCAGTTTTTATAATATTCCAACAAGGTTCTAACAGAGGTGCATAAAAATAATAATAATAATATTACAAAAAATAATAAACACACTTGTTAGTGTTGTCTTGCATGAAGGCATAAAGGTCTTGTAGTCGGGTGGTGGTCAACTGACTGAGGAGATCTGTGAACTTGGTTTGCCACTCGTTACAATGCTGCACTAAAGACGACTTGAGGGGTGAGCAGTCCAACATAACAGCATTGGAGGTAAAAATCGTCTCTTCCTGTTGAATGTTGTTGGCATTTGCTGAGTAGCTGGGAGAGAGTGGGAAAATGGACATGATAAAAAATGCCTTTGAATAATACAATAATCAACAATGATAGCAATTAGTGTTGTAGTCGAGACTGGTCTTGATCTAGAGACCACTTTTTGATGGTCTCGGTCATTGAGGACTCTGGATTTTTATTTCAAGACCACAACTGAGGAAATGTCACTAAATTACCAGAATACTGTTCAGTTTATTTCTTAACATCTTGGGTTTCATTGGATGTAAAACATTCTGATTCAAATCCAAGAGTGACTCATTGCTAGTTATGTATTTTGTTACTGCTGTCACCGAATCCCCCGCCTTTCACTTGTAATCAAGACTCGAAGAAAGTGAACTGTGGTTGTCTGGGAGCGGGAGAAGATGTCTACAAAATACTTATCTCAGCTACATAAATCATACAGAATATATTTGGTAAGTTAGGTGTAAGTGATGTTAGCAAAGCGAGCTATCATTAGCAATCTGCTTCTGTAACGTAATTCTTTATCTGACAATCACACAAAGATTTAGTCAATATTCAGATATACATTCTTAGTCAGCTACCTGTGTACAGTATACTGTATGTTTTAGGGTACAAGGTCTTGCTCTTGTCTTGATCCAGACCCAAGTCTTAGTTTTGTCTCAGTTTCAATACACTCTAGTCTTGGTCTCAACTTGCCCTTGGTGGTCTTGACTATATTAATAGTAGCAATAAATACGACACACCAAGTACCAGGTACATACCAAACAGGTATCAAGGATGTACCAGGTAAATACTATGGAAGTACCAGATTTATACCTTATAGATACTTGGTATGTAGCCAGTAAATAACTGGTCTGATACAATACAATAATACTTGTCAGAATACAAGCAAGTCTTTTGACCAAAATATTCATCAAAATACAAAATAATAATAATAATAATAATAATAATAATAATTTTAAAAAAACAATCCATGTGTAGGTCCATACCTCACATGGATCAGGTAAGTAGCACGAATGTACCAGTTTTTATTATCCATTTAAATATAAACTATTTGTAAAATAAATATCTTTCAAAATAATTAAACAAAAATCTTTTTGTAAATAGTGAACTGTATTGTGTTGCTTTTTGTACCTGGAAAACAAAGAAAAACATAAACATTTTGAGCCAGGTTAACATAAAAGTGTTGTACCTCTGTATGTCAGCATCAATAGAAGATACTGGAAAGTTCTTGCTCTTGTAGCGCTGTATAAAGAAGTTCTTGTTTGTCTCCCAGATGGGCTTGTATTTGTCCCAGTTCTGCAAATAAAGCTGCAGGTTGATGGCATTGGCTGACATCCCTTCTGTAATGGCAGCCTGGATCTTTCGAATCCCTTCGTCTTGCTCTGAAGGATCAAAAAGAACACGGATGGAGTTGGATACAAAAACAGAAGCAGACAAAATGATCAATTTCAAACGAAAATCTTCCAACCTATGTTCATGTGTATGGGATTCTCCTGAGACTCTGTGCTGGTGAGAAGTTCAGGGAGTCGTTTAAATTCTGAAATGACACTGATGAGCTGAGGCAAAATGTCAACAATCTGATCGAGCTGGCTCAGAGACGGTGAGAACTCCACCTGGCAGAGACGAGATGTTTTTTTAGTCTCAAACTTTTTTTCTTTTAAAACAGAGATTTTTAAAAAAATATTTATGGTCAAGCAGGGAGAGTGGAAAAGAAAACCAAAGATAAATGTTTGTTTGAAGGCCTCCATATATTAGAACTGCCAAAATCGACATGTTTTTATGTTTGTTTATTGCTATCTTATAATGAAATAAAACCATTTTACTTTATTCATTTTACATTTTACTTTAACGTACCTTTGGTGGGGCTTGAGCAGATATCTGCCGTAGAACTACCAGGACTTTAAACAAAGGGTTGGGCACATTCTTGTTTTCACCATTGATGGCTCTGGCTAGCGTCTTCATTGAGTCCCTGATATTACAGCAAAACGCTTCTTCTACCATGTGGTCCACCTTCACTGTGTAGGCCACCCAGTGCTCCTGGACCTTTAACACAGTACATAGCAGCAGATTAGTATTGTTAAAACTACATTTGAATAAAACATAATCAAAAATAGGAGCATCGACATTCATGAAGCAGTGCAACCAATAGTTTTAGGACAGAAAAGAAAACAGCTTTTACCTCAACTCCATCATCAGCAAAGATGCTGTGGATGTGGGTCATGGTTTTAACAATGTCCTGGTGCAGTGTTTGTAGACAGCTCTGCTGGTGAGCTTTCTGCTCATCCACAAAATCCAAATTCCTTAACATTAAACAAATATATACACAATGACCTTAGAAGACAAATTAATGGCTAACTCAGACACTTTTATAGATTAGAATAGAAATAATACTTAATAATAGTAAATAAAATGGCTCAATTTGTGTTAAAATATATTTTTTTTAAATTTACAAAACTAAACAGTCTTTATTTTACAGTTAAAATAAATGTTTATCAAATAAAGTCTAATGTTACAACTAATTGTGGATCCCGTTAAACTAAACTTTAAACTTGAAGCTAAACTGAGGTAGCACAAGCATGCACAGTAGATCTGCACATGGATCCTGCTCCTTCCTGTCTGTTGACCAATAGGAGAGGAGCTGACCCAAGAAGCTCCACCCACCTTGTTTGCATAACGAGCCAGAAATGCATAAGGTAATGTGAAAGCAGGGGACAGAGAAATGTAAAAGTAACACATGGAAATAAAAAGACTTGAGGGAAAAAATTATAAAATAATTAAATATAAATATTTAAGAGACACAAATGCATCTACAAGTAAAAGTGGAAACAAAAAAAAAATATTTTTTAAAAACAGGAAATTGTAAATTATGTACTAAAATATATAATTTATTGTACCTAAGCTGGAAAAATAAATATGACAATTATAAATTGTGGTAAATTTCTCCTTGTTTAAATTATTTGGCGTTTATTTATTTATTCATTGATCATTTTTTTATTTCTACTTTTATTTCTAATTATGTCAGAATAACAGTAGCAGAGACCTGTGCCCCCAACATTTTTGTATGATAAACATTGGTATCTGGTCAATATAGTAACAATATTCATTGTGCTATTATCCATTTTAAGTACACTAACCTCACACTGTAAGAACTAAGGCAAAAAAATGTTGCTTTTAGTCATTTTTAAATGTAATTAGTTATGAAAATATTTTCATGACCCTACCTTGATGTTTCAGGACCCCTACTTTGGGAACTACTGAGGATATCAGTTCTTTTAGGGAATGAATAAAGAAGAAATCCTACCTGTACACAGTCTTGTCATTGATGTTTACCAGCAAAGTTTCACTAATTTTCAAACAAAGGTTGGAGATGGACAGGTTGGATGCATTGTAGTCATCCACAAAAACCTGGATCTGATTTTAAAAAGAGGAAAAGTGTTGCCTTACTGACATTTAAACAAGAAAAAAAATAATAATAGAGTGAGTTACAACCTTGTCAATGTGGAGGAGACAGTCATTGATGAAGTGGTTAGAATCTGCTCTAGTAAACCACATCAGCTTGGTCAAACCCGGCCTAATCTTCTGGTCCATGGAACAGATTTTATCATGAAACAGCCTCAGCTCTTCTGGGGACAGTGTTCCTAGAATCCTGACAAATAAATCACATAAACATAAAGCGTTAGAAGAAGCTACAGTAAACATACTTTCTGTATTCAGTCCTGGAATGGACAATAGTGTGTACCAAGTGGCATGGTTGCTCTGAATCCTAAATGAGATTAATTTATTTTTTGTGAGCGTATCAGACCTTTGGTAGTTCTTGACCAGCAGCAGCACATTCCCCTTCAAGATTCTGATGTTCTCCATGTTCTGGTATATGTCAGCCAGCCTCTGGGGGATGTCAAACTTCAGTTGCTCCAAGTAATGGATCTCAGAAAGCAGAATCATCAGGTCGCTGCACAGAAGAACACGTGACGACTAACAATCCACAAATTTTACATCAATTTCTACAAATTATTATGGGGTTTTTTTTTGTGGCCATTGGCCCCACTGGTCCCCTCCTTGGTGGGACCCCTGCCACTAAGAACTCATTTCTATAAATAACGTTACGGTAAATTTAAAGCCTTAAAACATATACATTCCAGTGGTTTGTTGCTGTTCACCCACTTGTCAAAGTTGATAGTCAGTGTGGACAAATTGTTCTTGTAGCACTTCAGGAGCGGCCGATCCAGTTTCATGTGAATCTGTCCATCCAGCTTCTGGATCCACTCTAAGTAGTTTTTCCTCACAATCTCATCTAACACCTGGCTCAGCTGGCTGTGGGTAATGCTTATCTGCTTACGGCTGGAAGAATCAGGCATGAAGTAGGCCATGTGAAGGAGCTAAAGGTAAAAAAAGGAGGAGGAAAGTCAGAGCTCTTTATTTTGAAGGCTGGTTTGTGTTCTCGAACTGAAGCAGCCAGAGTTGTAAAGTAACTAAGTACAAATACTTTGTTACTGTACTTAAGTAGAAATTTTGGTCATCTTGTGGCTCCTGAATTGAATTTAATTGTGTTTGGATGAGAAGAATAAATATATACCATGCTGATAGTGTATATTTAGTTTGTACACAGTCTATCAAAGCAGCACACTTTTAGAAAAAATATTTTTTGAAGAGATCACTTCTCAATAAATTTATTTAGGAAAATCTAACTGTTCAGTTTTACTCAATACTTTTACTTTTACTACTTAAGTACATTTTAAGTCAGAAATTTACTTGAGTACAAAATAAATCAGATACTTTAAGACTTTTACTCAAGTAATATTCTTAATGGAGACTTGAACTTTTACCAAAGTATTTTTATGATAAGATACTTGTACTTTTACTCACGTATCACTTTCAGGTACTTTATACAACACTGGAAGCAGCACATACCTCCATAAGTCCATCCAAGCGTTGTTTGAGGGCCCTGGTCCACTGAATGTGGCTCACCACCGTTGGCATGTGGTCCGGAGCGTACCAGTTCCTCTCGTTCAGTACTTCTACCAGTTTGAGCTCTTTGTTAAAAATGTTGTACACTTCCTCTGCCTTATTTTCCCATAAGTACTTGATGGTCTTTAGTGGACGAGAAAGAGAGAGAGAGAGTTTATAAAGAACAAAGAGAAAAGTTACAGATAAAAGTTTTGCGTGTTTGTTTTATTGAACCTGAAACATTGACAAGAATAAAAAGCTGAAAATGCTGTGTGTTGGTGTTAGAGAGACACCTCACCTCGCTTGACGTCATGGGCCTGAAAATATCTAGAAGTCTGACTCCTTCCTGAACGGTGTTCACGGTCTTAAAAGCTACATTTATCAGGTTCCTCAGGGGCACTTCCAGCTGCTTTACAAATGCACAAAAACTGCAAATGCACAAACACACAGACACATGGTGACGCTTTCTATAAAAACAACAAAAAGGTTCATCAGATCAATACAAAAGGATAAGGACCACGTAATCCTCATTCGTAGATCAGCAACTCATTTAAGGTAAAAACAAAAACAGAAAAATATCCAGACAAAAAGAATAAAGTTTCTAACATAGTAACTCTGAATAAGCAACATTAAAACAGCAAATCAACCTGGTAAATTCACTGTTCCATGTGGGATCTTTGATGCTGAGGATGCTGTCATCAACAGAGCGCAGGTTCTGCAGACCACGATGGAAGCTCGCCTCGATCTGCTGAAGCTCGTGCGTCAGCTCTGGTCCATTAATACCTCCAAAGAACGGGATGTCTCTCTGCCCACCGTCCTCCCAGCGGGCGTACTGGTGCTGGTACTCACAAACCTGACAGAGGACCAACAGTTTGACAGTTATTTATTTTTTTTAGCTGCCACTCCTTGATAATCAAAAGTGGTCTCAGTGGATCGAGTCTAAACTCTTCAGTACTGTTCTTCCTCACATAAGTGTTCAAGTGAAGCTGGTATAAT
>JARVGW010225177.1:0-12273 GCA_031762495.1 Anablepsoides rubrolineatus | reverse complement strand
CTGCCAGCTCTTGCAAGGTAGTCAGCTCTCTTGTTACCATAAATGCCAGTATGTCCTGGTACCCATTTAATAGTAACCCTCAGCCGTGATCCGTTGCACCCCTAATGGGGTGTTGTACTCAAGATTACCTAACCCAAGACCATCGTGACCAAGACAATACTAAGACATTTAGGGCATGGACCAAGTCGAGACTAAAACTGAGGAAGGGCAAGAGTGAAGACCAAGAGAAAACCAAAAATAGAAACTAATGCCCTAAAACATACAAGATACTGTACACAGGTAGCTAACGTAATATGTATGGTGAATATTAACAAAAAAAATTGTGTGATGGCCAAAAAATTTTGGTATGAAGGCACATTGCTAACGTTTGTTAGTTAGCTTTACTAACATCACTTACACATGGGCTTCTTTTCTAAGTGACAATGAAAGTGACGTAGTCCACACTGTCTCTGAAAGCAAAGCCCTGCAGCTTTCTCCTAGATGTTGTTTTACAAATATTATTTATGATTTCTATAGCTGAATTGTATTACTGAAGATTTTGCGGACATCTTCTCCCACTCCCGGACAACCACTGCTCACTTTCTTGTGTTTGACACTGTGTCTTGTCTCTGAAGAAAGTCAGAAACTAAAGTGAATGAAAGTAACAAGAACTCAGAGGGCGGACACAAGAATGAAACATTCTTCCAGTCAATTATCTTATACCTGTAATCACTCGGTAATCACCCAGCTGTTTCTTAACTCAACCCTGCTGCTGTTTAACCGGTCTCTTGTCATTACTTCCTTGTCTGTTCATAGTTTGGTTCTGCCCTGTTATCTTCCAGTGTTCTGTTACCTATTTTATACTTTCCTGCCTGCGTTTTGGGTCTAATCCTGCCTCCTAGCAGGCATATGCGTTTTTGAGAATTTTCCCCCCGAGGAGGCTCTCCATGTCCAGAGAAAGACTTGTCCCTTTATTGATGCGGGCAATGCCTCCATCGATTTGTGGGACAGGTTGGCCACAGGTAACTTTGTGGGTCTGTTCTACCAACATCCACAACTACTATCATACCCAGGGATGTCAGAGATTTTTGGGAAGGCCCTGTGGGACTGTAGGCTTCTCTGTGCGGTCCTCCTCCCCTTGACTATCCGTCCATCTGCTGAGCTCCCCTCACCCCCTCTGCTGCCAGAGGAGACGGACTGATCTCCAGGTGTTACACCCTCTGAGCTCCTTTTGCTTGCTGTAGACCCCTACGGGCTCCTTTCGTCTGGTCCACCATCTTCTACCCCAGAGTCTTCAGTCACAGCAGCCCCAGAGTCTCTTGTCTCAATCCCAGAGTCTCCTGTCTTATCAGTCCCAAGTCACCTGGTCCTGCTCACTAGTCATCTTTGCTTGGTCCCCAGCCATCTGCTCCCCAGTTACCTGGTTCTACATCTTCCCAGAGCCTCCTGGGTCATCTTTTCCTGTTCCTCCTCTCGAGTCATCAGTTCCTGCTCCTGAGCCTTCTGGTTCCACATCTCCTCTTGTTCTTGAATCATCTGTTTTGTTTCTCGAGTCTCCCGAGTCTTCACTTGTTCAAGAGTCCACCATATTACTGGCCTGGCATGTGCAAGGCCGTCCTTCGTAGTTCCTGCTCTACGTGGCCAGACCCTGGGCTGTCTTCCAGAGTTCCTGCTCTGATTCGGCCAGGCCCCAGAACATCCTACCGAACTACAGCTTCACCTCAGCTGGTTCTCGGCCATCCTCCTGAACTCTCCCATATGCAGGGATTTGCCTTGGGGCTGTCTTTTTGATTTTTGTATTTGTTGATTTTCCAGGTTTCTTCCTGTCAGTTTTTGGTTCTTTACTTTTGTTTTTGTACATGACTGTTCCTCCCGATTCTTGTGATCCCTGTGGCCTTTGTCTTGTGCCCTCCTACCTGTTAATTTCCCTTTCACCGTCCAGAGTCTTGACGGTCTTGTCTTCCTTGGGGACTTTGACCCTTGCCCTGCATTCTGTTTCTCTGTACCCCCTCCAGCCTCAAATGTTTTTTGGCTTATCGTCTGGGGATGATTTTTAGTAGGGGAGTGGGGTGGAGGTGGGGGTACTGTTAGGATCTGTGTCCTGTCTCTGTCACCCTCGTGTCTGCCCTCTATGTTCTCACTTTCATTCACCTCAGTTTCTGCCTCTCTGTCATCTTTCAGTCAAGTCTTTTAATTCTTCAGTCAATTCTTCTCTTGTCTTCACCCAGTAATCACCCAGCTGTTTCCTCTGTCCACTCAACCCAGTTGCTATTTAACAGGTCTTTTTTCATTACCATACATGTCAACCCCTTTGGACGTTTACCTGTATAATGAGCCCAAAAAAATCTGTACTACTTGCTCACGCATTGGGGTGGGTCTGCCTGCATTTTGGGTCCGATCCTGCCTCCTGCCTTACATCTTGGAGTGCCGTGAAAACCTAACCCTAACCGTGAAAAGGGTGGGGATGGGTAACAGGGATCGGAGTGACACTTGTATTTGAATCAGTATGTTTTACATCCAATGAAACCAAGAATATTACTAAATTATTTGGAAAATAAACTGGCAACTTAGTGATATTTCCAACTATCAACACAAATTTATTACCAGAGGATTATACACAACAACTTTTTTGTTAGTTTAAAAAAATAATTAACCACAAAAAGGATTGCTTAAGTAAGTTATTTCAGTATGTTTTATTATTGATAGGAGCAGGCATTCATTCACAATGAATGTGTTGTGCTTTGCTTCAGTCCAGCTGAGTTCTGCTTCATGCCTCTTTGTTTCGTTCTGCCTGGTTCATTTCATGCTTACACATGAGCAGGAACTGGCTGGCTTCAGCTGTGGCTTATGAATGAACTAAGGGACCTTAAAGACAGACTGGTCTGTGCGACCATTTTGCAAAACTGTCTTGTGAATTAGACTACAGCTGCAACATATAATGCTAAAATTCACCCTCTGTATCCAACCTGGGAGGTTCATGAAGCAGCTGCATAAAAGGAAAGTGTAATGTAACGACAGTAAAGAAAAGCTCCATCTATGAAAGGTTTCAAAATAAAACACAGACCAAAATAATTAACAATTTCATTCTATTTTATTATTAAATTATACATCTATACAATAGATCCTTAATAAAACTGCAGCTATACAAATCATTAAGAAGTAACCACATGTATACCCACTGCAGAACCTAAACACTCAGAGGTATGTATCCATTTGATGTTACAGCAAATCTGCACACTTTCTAATCTTGAGAAGTACTCACAGAACATGCACAGGTTTTGGGTCCATCAGGCTAAGACACTTTACTCCTCCCGTCATGCTTGTCTCCCATTTTTTTTCAACCATAGTGGCACTCCGGATTGTTTGTGCACTGGTTCAAAAACTCAACCCAGAAGGAAGTTTCCTCCAGTCTTTTACACACTGTCCAGTCGATGAATTAAACTAACTTAAAAAACAGAAATCACTGCATTCGTGTCAGCTTCTGATTTGACTCTTCTCTCTCTTTTTTAAAGCCAGCTGGGTTGAAAGTGTAGCTGATGTTGACAAAAATGCTCAGCCATAAACAGCAACAGTCCAAACTTTCTTCTGCCCACTTGAATAAAAAAAAAATCATTCAAAGCACATAAATGACCACCCATGCTTTGATGTTGTCTGTGTTTAGTGCATCACAGGAATTTAGATTTTTTTCTATTCATGTTTGGATTTTCCTCTACCAGTGTAAGACTCATACAAATGTTTGGGCTTAAGATAAAGACACCACTTTACAACTTGTAGCTTATATGAAGGATAAACAAACTGTCGGGTAGCAGATGAGCTCAGAGTTTTGCTGTGAAATATCAGCCAAATGAAATGTCTGCAGCTGCACCATCACAGAGAAGCTGCAGTGTTTCAACTTGACTTGTTGCTGTGATTTAACTGCCAGTTCATTGAATTTTTAAGTTGTTGTTTTTAGCGGAAGCCTTTGTGCTTTTCCACCAACCCCAACCCCCCCTGCCCACGGACCAACACAATGCTGCCCCCACAACATACAAGCTGCCTGCCGAGTTTATTGTTTGTGTTGTGCTGTAATCCAATGTTCCTCTCCAATTATCTCTGCAACTCCATGGTTATTTTTAAATCTTTATGTGCCGTGATCCTTACAGACAATCCTAAAGAACCTGCAGAGAATAATGAAGCCTCATTTATCAAACGGCCCCAATGCACAGTGTGTAAACTCTTTCCACACAGATGCAACACCCATTCTGAGCACAAACATTTGTAAATTTAGAAGCACTCCTGACATCAGGTAAACGAATAATTAAAGAAAGATGTATGAAACACAGTTTTTTTTCTTCCTTATTAACCAAAGCTGCTGTGCTCCTTCTGCTGTACTCAGAGGATACTACTGCTCCTGAATCATAACTCTGTCACAGAAACATGAAGGGAACACGGGATGGTGCGTTTCAAAAAATATGGGTCAGCATGGGATCCATTGTTATCTTGTGTGTGCTTGTGGACACATTTTCACATGAATACATACAACCAAACATCCATCACATTATGGATAATCTCATAACGCTGCTGCCAGTGAGTGTCTACTGTTAGATTTGGGACAGTGGCATCTTTGTGGGCTGCGACCAGCTTGTGAATGGCATTTATAGAGGAGTCTCCAGAACATCTTACATTTGGGTGATTTTCAATTTCCTTTTATTAGTCACAGAGGATTGCATTCCTGCTTAAGTTTTTACTATGGTCAAAAAAAAAGAAAAAAGTGCAACATATTTTCTCCCAAAATAGTCTATTTGAATTGTGCCATAGATGTCTCCAACTCATCTCACGCATGCTACTGCTAGATTCTGCAACCTGCACTGAAGCTCTGCAGAAGCAAATGTTCAGGTCTAAAAACCTAATGATCATTGAAAAACTGGTCCAAATTTTGCTATAAGAAATGTGCTCCAGCAAATTGAATCATAAAAAAGGGGGTGCAAGTGGTTACGAAACAAGCTTCTGTTATACATGTATGGATTGTCGGTAAATTACACAAATTTTCCCTTATTTTGCAGGTATACAGATGTATAGGGCAATTTCACAGATCATTTCAAAAACACAGCTTCAACTATATTTTACGTCTTAGAGCCTGTAGGATGTAACCCCCCCCCCCTGCCCCACATTAAATAAGATTTGTTGAGTTCTGCTTCAAGATTAAACTGTTCGTTTGCCCTGAAAACCTGTTGTCCTGTGGAACCTGCTGCAGCTTCAAGTTCCTCAAAAACCTCTTAGAGAGACACCAGGAAACATTTTGAATCATCAGTGATAAGCTGACACTTGTTAAAGAAACATAAAACTATTTAGCTAGCATTTCTTTATTGCAGCTGCCTGGTTAGTTAAAATAAAGTGTTTAATAATCTTTTTTTGTGGAGCTAGACAAAATAAATTAGCTAGACTGGCTTAATTATACAAAAATGTGGTCTGCAGTTAATTAGAAAAGCAAAAGTAGTTAGTGTTTATTATTTACAGGCAGCTGTCTGTTATTAAAAAGTTATTTAACTAGCTCCACATGAAATGTTCTAATATCTACAGTGTTAAAACGTTTCGTTAAAGAAACATAAAACGATGGACTGTTTTTCAATTTCTTTAGTAAAAAATATAAATAGAATAACCATTTGTTTTTCTTTTCAATATGTTTTGTTTAGGTTTTGTTTGGATAATATTGTGTTTAAAAAATGAGTAATACTAGTAAAGTAAATAACTTATAATAGTTTACTTGTAAATTTATTACTTCTTCGTTTTTAATGGACTGAAATAAATAAAAATCAAGAAGAAGAAAAAATCTCATTAGTATAGGTAAAGCGCCCCCTTCATTTCCAGAGTGCTAAAGTGCCATGGGTCAGACACAGACCCAACCTTTTATGTGTACTGGTCTGCGTTGGCCCTAGGTTTGTGTGAAATGTTGCCTGTCTCTGGGGTGTTCTGTGATGGACTGGCAGTCTTTCCAGGGTCAACCTTGAGTCTGCTTCAGGACCCCAGGATGGATACCATTCACATGAATAACCAGATCAAAGGCTTCCTTGCAAAAATTTTATCCCGTTTTCTTTTTTAAAGCCATATTTATTAGAGGCCATATTCTTCCAGTTCAGCACCTTGACCGTCACTGACAGTAACCATGATGGTCTGTGACGTTCTGCCACATTTCAGTCCAAATGATCATCATTTGAGCAGCAGTGGATCTCGTGTTTATGGGATACATTCCCACATGCATCTCTAGCTGTGTTTCCATCCAATTTTAATACGAATTTAGAGCAAACTTTTGAAGTGTCTCAAAAAAGCAATGCACATTTGACGTATTTCCATCAACTGGCTTGAAGCAAATCAACCAGACTACAAAAAGTGTATGTTAGACGTTTCACATGGCTGTAGTAAACAGGGAGTAAAGTCACAATAGAGACCACACACCTTGGGAAAATGGAGAGAAGTTATCAGGAATGTGTTGTTATTGGGCAAGTTGTAATTGTCCTGTCATCTCAACTACTAATGGCCATGTTACATGCTGTCTGGAGACGTAGAAAAAGAAATGCAATTCTTTTCACGCTACGGGAATAACCAGGAAGACCCTGCTAGTGGGAGGAGGGTCCAGTTGCAGCCACAGCTGGTAGAATTATTGGACTAATCAAGGTCAATGTTTGCTATGTCAGAATTTATTCGGTAAATGTGTTTCCATCTCCCCTTTCACGCAATAACACTTTTCCGGACTATCTAAAAACCACTCCAAGCGTGCGTCAAAACATTTTTTTTGAAATTAAGTTTTTTTTGTGAATTTTGCCATTTCCATCTACCTTTTCTGATGCAATACTTCAAAATGAGCATGAAAACATGTTGATGAAACATGGCTTGTGACCTTTTGGCTTGACTCTCTGGTCTGTAGTTTTCCATCTTTAGACCTTTGGTTTTTATGACTAGAAAATAACTGCAAATCTGAAGATGACCCAGACATTAAACATTATGTCCTTTAAAGTCATGCAGGAGACAGTTTTTTCTTTCAAACATATGGTTCATGTGCTGCCTGACACAAGGGGTCCACTGCCTGTTTTCACTTCCTTTGTCAGTGGTCACAATGTGATAGTTGACTGGTGGCTGTGCCCTTCTCTTTCTCCTAATGATGTTGAGAAGGCTACTCATGCATTTCTTGCCTCTCAGACAGATGAGTAAAATTCATTACATGTTGGGAAGAGAAGGATTTCACAGCTGCACTCGTTCCAAAAGGTGCAGCTGGACTGCTGACATGTACAAGGAACTTCTTCTCCCCTTGTCATCATTACTCTGGTTACACATCCTGTCCACGATTAATTATAAAATCCCTTTTCAGCGGTCTACTGCCCACCTGTGTGACATCTCCTTGTGTCACCTATGGGCCTTTGTGTGTCGGGGCACCGTGGGGCAGGGGACTGCAGAGCTGATCCCATTACACTCTCAGTGTTCAGGTACTATCTTACTGGGCTGCAGCTGTTAAAGGCTAGTTGGAAACTCAAAACTTTCAGAAAATATGTGAGAAAATAAGTAAACTTTCAGTTGCAATCTCACCGAGTTCTGTGTGTTTGTAACCAAGTGACAAGCAGGTCATGTAGCTACGTCTGAAGACTAGTTTATTTGTGTGTACAGCTTGTAAAACTTTATTTTAGGCTGTGCACCTAAATTTGTTACCCATCTCCAGCCAAACTGTACTCCCTTAGACCCCTTGGGGAAGCAAAATCAAGGAATATAAACTCAAATTACTCATGGTGTCTACAGGGCAGTAGTCCCATTGATAAGGTATGTCTAATGAAAATTGCAATGTGAGGAACTGGGGGTTCAATTTCTATAAAGTTTTTTTTAATTGTTATGTATTTCTAATATGAAATCCGATACAGACATTTGCACAACTTTCTATCTTAGGATTACTTAGTCCAATTTTAGCATTAGACTTTAGTTGAACCCAACTAAAATCACCTTCTCTGTGTTGTCAATATAAGATTAGCCTACAGATTTTCTGTATATTCTCCCTTTCTATGAACTCTTGGATATCTTGCACTCCTAAATAGCGTGAGATCACTCAATGTTCTTACTTCATTCTGTCTGACTCATTGCCAGAAAACAAAGTGGCTTTCTTTTCTCATCTCCACAGCTGAACACTTTCTGACAGAGTTGAACAGAAACGACTCAGAGCAGAAGGAGAGGGTGTAGAAAGTAACAGTCATGTTTTCATTTCTAACAAGAAAACTAAAATAAAGACTGTAATTCTCTACATGCATATTTCCTGTTTCTGGGAGTGATGACATGCTGTTAAGACAAAAACTTTAGAAAATGGGGGAGTAGCTGCTCAGATAAGTAGGCTCCTCTGCAGCTGCTTCTAGTTTTATGATTTCATTTACTGGACTAGATTGTTGACATGAAAATAGGCAAATTTAGACCAGTTTTTCAGCAACTTTTTATCAGTGGTGTTTAAATCTGGATTCAGGGCTTTAGCCTCAAATGTTTTCTGTCATTAGAAATCCTGTGCAAGTCTCAAAATACAGCTAGAGCTCTAAAAGTGACAAAAAACTAATGGTCATAACTATGTGACTATTTTGAGACAAAATTGTTCACACTTATTTTTTGAACATTAAAAAACCCAGAGACAAGAGTGCACGTCTCTGTGACTCACAGGAGGAACATGTTTGAGACTTTTCTTTCTTCTGGTCCACGTCAGGTCTCAGAACAGAACAAAAGCAGGTTTAGTTGTTCTGATATCCTGATTTAAATCTCAAACTATTTCATCCCCATTGTTGTCTTATTGGTTTAGAACAGTTGGAATACATTAAAACGCTTTTGGAGAAATGATAGTCCTTTGCTATTTTATTTTACTTTTTGAAGTTTTAGAAGTTTTGTACTGGTATACTTTTATTATATATTGTACATAACATGAATATTAAATATTTGCCAAACTTTCTCACTTTCTAATTCCAAATATATTTCTCATATGTTTTCTTTATTCAAATAGACACACAAACATAAAATAATTCTGAATTATTCTAAACTTTTCTAAAATAACTGCCCTACAGAACTATATTGACTATGTTTATTCAGTTGTTTATTTTCACTCAGATTTATATCATCAACACATTTATTGACTAAAACAAAGTGTGTATCAGATTTATAGCTCTTTGAGTTTGATAAATGAGGCTTTTGTCCAGTTTCAAAGACAACTTCCTCCTTTTTGCCATGTTTCTGTTTGATTTATATGGTGAAGACAAAAAACTAACTGTGACAAAACTACTCTGCTCTCAGTTCGGATCAAAAAGCAGGAGGTTGGCTGCGATTGTAGAAAGCAGGAGAGTCCACTTTCTGCACAACTGAACCACAAAAATTGCTCCTGTTTATGCAGATGGGACTGCATGGGTGCATTTCACGTGGGGAAAAAATGTAAATTATTCAAAAAAGGAAAATGGAAAACAAAAACAAAAGCACATATGCAAAATAGGCACTCATACATTATAGGCAGTATTGTCCCCATTTCTTTAACATTCCCCATCACTGATGAAATAAAATAAAACACAGCAGTGAATGCACTCGTATCTTACAGGGCTGACCTACATCTGATCTGCACGGACAGTTTAATGACCCCCGTTATTTCGGAGGCGGAGTGGGAGGCTTCAGACTGAACCGTTTGAGTCGTGAGCATCCAGGATGGACCGCAGCATCTGCTTCCTGCACTCGTGCTGTCCTTTTTCTCTACCTCTGCAGGACATTCATCATTTTTGTTTTACAGGGTTTTTTGCGATGACGGAAACCACAGCAGCTTGATTCTGACAATTTCACCAACATCAAATACACTAACAGCTGCAGAGATTCAGCCACTAGCTCTCAGGAGCGAAGGCTGCAGGGGTTTTAAAGTCCCTCTGGGGGGCACTGAGATGTGTTGTTCCTGCAGCCGGGCATCCACCTAAGAGTCGTTTGTTGGAGAGAGAAAGAGAGATAGAGGTACATTTGTGTCACAGGCAGCACGCTGTGTTCAGATGTAGTACTCCTTCACGCTGTCCCTGACGGAGCTGTGCAGGTGCAGCTCAGTCCTGTAGTCTGTGTATGTGCCGTGCCTGTGCTCCTCTTTCATGCCACTGCTCCTCTGGGCCCGCCGCTGCTGATAAAGGAGGCGACTTATCACAGCCAGAGCGCACACAGCGATGAAGACCACCGCTGTGACCACACCTGAGAACACAGCAGGGAGGGAGCGTTAGAGCGTGAAGACAAACAGTTCCAGCCACGGTCCCCAGAGCTGGGGGGCTATTCATGGTGTCATCACTCAGAAAACAGAAACACAGACACATTAGGAGATCATGTCCCAAATGAGCTACATAACACCTTTAAATTGGAGCTGCTGCATGGGAAAGGACTTTGTTTTGTGTTCAGGTTCATCTTTTTAGAAATAAAACAAATTTAAATGTGATTGACTTTTATATTTAACCTCTAGCTGAAGAACATTTTAGTCTGATTTATTCTGCATGAAGTTCAATATTTAAATAAAGTATATTTGTCTCTGTTGCACAGCTGAAAAATAATGTGTCTAAGAAAAAATTACTTCAATATTTATTTGCAGACAGGTGTAACGTCCCACATCACAGGACTGTGGGTGATTTAATTAGTTGTGTATTGTTTTCTTTATGCATGTGTTAAAGTGCCTGTGACATGCATATCCTTCAAATACAAAAAGTCAAAGAAAATATTTTTATATTTACAAAACCTGGCAATAGATCGGAAACTCTCCGATCTTTGTTTATTAAAACAATAATATTGAACTCTTAACTCTTCTTTATCTCTTTGATAGTGACTCAAAATAATCTAAAGAAACATCAGATTCTCCTCTACAGTCTCTGTTGTCTGTTTCCATTCAGACATTCCCCTTTGACATCACTTCCTGTTACTGCACATGCAAATATCTCCACAACTGTTCATGTCAGTGGTATAAAATGTTCTTAACATTATGTGATCAATGGTTCCAGAAATGCATTCATATTTATTAGAAACATTTGATGTCATGGGCACAATAAGCTAAATAGAGATTTATTAATTTTTTTCTCTGACAAGTAAATGACAAATACAATAAAAACACAAAATATAAATGCAAATGTGAAATGCAGATAATCAATTAAAAATAAATTAATTATCTTGTGGAGGGAAATTGTCTTTCAATTTATATTTTATAACTGATTTTTAGGTTTTTGCTCCGTTTTATTTAAAGTAAAGCTAATGTTTATCAGCCTTGCCTCACACACAGTTGACCTCCGGCGCTGTGAGAGCAGGCAGCCAGTCTCAGCAGCTCTACTTCTACTCTGTGATTTTTCTTGTTTTTTAGTTTATTGGGTGTTTTTCGTGTTTTTCTAATCTTCTATATCAACTATGGAGCTGATTTTTCTATAGAAATGTTTTTTTTTTTTTCTTTTTTACGGCATTTTTGTCCAGAGAAGGCGTGAGCGAGCATTCATCCATTGTTTATACCCGAGACCAGTTGCTAACACTATGTAGCTCTGTGGCGCGCTCCCCTGTTGTAAGACCCAATATCCCCCGCGAGCTGAGGAGGAAGCTACGAGGAAGATGTGCGGGTATTGGATGTCACAAGCAGGGTAGAAGGTACAGACCCGTCATCCCGTCTGTTATTATGGGAAACGTGAGGTCTCTTCTTAACAAATCCAAAGAACTACCAGTGCTAACGAGACATGAAAGGAGCTACCAGGAGAGCAGCCTCATGTGCCTGATGGAGACGTGGCTAACAGCGCTAACTCTGGACTCTCACATAAACATGAACCCTGTACTCACCAGGACAGTGCAGTGTTTCTATAACAAAATAAAAGCTCTTCTCAAGGAGAAGAAGCGAGCCTTTAAATCTGGGAACAAAGAGGAGCTGGAGCTGTGCAGAAGGAGCTGAGGAGGAAGATCAGGGAGGGAAAAACATCTACTGGTAGAAGATGGAGGACCAGCTGCAGCAGAGTGACATCAGTGGAGTTTGGAGGAGCCTGAAGACAATATCAGGCCACAAACCAAACCCCCAGGCTGGGGGGGGACTTGGGGTGGGTGAACGACCTGAACCAGCATTTTAACAGGTTTGATCGTTCACCCCTGCTGGCTTCCCCTCACAGGACTTCACCCCTCCAACCCCCCTCACCTCAGAGGATCACATCCCGCAGTATCAGGACTTCACAACTCTCAGCTTCCGACCACCACCACCACCATCATCATCATCACCCCCACTCACTCCAGAGGACTCCATTTCACAGTCCTCCTCCTCCTCCATCTTGTCCCTCTCATCAC